>JAXQQM020063059.1:40000-53440 GCA_034641835.2 Pinus albicaulis | reverse complement strand
CTGTTCGGGTCGGGTCGGGTCGTTCGGTCGTGCCGGGTGAGGGCGTCCGTTCAGGTAGGGTCGTTTGGTTGTAGCGGGTGAGGGCGTCCGTTTGGGTGGTTTGGCCCAAGGGCGTCCGTTCGGGTCGGGTCGTTTGGTCGTGTCGGGTGAGGGCGTCCGTCCGGGTCAGGTTGGGTCGTTTGGTCGTGCCGGGTGAGGGCGTCCGTTCAGGTCGGGTCGGGTCGTTTGGGCCGAGGGCGTCCATTCGGGTCGGGACGGGTCGGGTGGGCGTGCCGGGTGAGGGTGTCCGTTCGGGTCGGGTCGGGTCGAGTCGTTTGGTCGTGCCGGGTGAGGGCGTCCGTTCGGGTCGGGTCGGGTCGTTTGGCCCGAGGACGTCCGTTCGGGTGGGCGTGCCGGATGAGGGCGTCCGTTCAGGTCGGGTCGGGTCGGGTCGTTCGGTCGTGCCGTGTGAGGGCGTCCCTTCGGGTCGAGTCGGGTCGGGTCCTTTGGCCCGAGGGCGTCCCTTCGGGTCGGGTCGGGTCGTTTGGCCCGAGGGTGCCCGTGTCAGGTTTGCTAAGTTGTGACCGCCCGGGTGCCTTGTGCACGTCCCGGCAGCCCGTTTGCCATTTGCTCCCATGTGCGTCCGTTTGGTCGGGCGCGCCGGGTGAGGGCCTCCGTTCGGGTCGGGTCGTTTGGTCGTGCCGGGTGAGGGCGTCCGTTCGGGTCGGGTCATTCGGTCGTGCCGGGTGAGGGCGTCCGTTCGGTCGTGCTGGGTGAGGGCGTCCATTCGGGTCGGGTCGTTCGGTCGTGTCGGTCGAGGGCATCCATTCGGGTCGGGTCGTTTGGTCGTGCGGCATGATGGCGTCCGTTCGGGTGGGTGTGCCGCGCGAGGGCGTCCGTTCGGGTCGGGTCGGGTCGTTTGGCCCGAGGGCGCCCATGTCAGATTTGCTAAGTTGTGACCGCCCGGGTGCCTTGTGCATGTCCGGGTGGCCTATTTGCCGTTTGCTCCCATGTGCGTCCATTCGGGTCGGGTCGTTTGGTCGTGCCGGGTGAGGGCGTCCATTCGCGTCGGGTCGTTCGGTCGTGCCGGGTGAGGGCGTCCGTTTGGGTCGGGTCGTTTGGTCGTGCGGCACGATGGCGTCTGTTCGGGTGGGCATGCCGGGCGAGGGCGTCCGTTCGGGTCGGGTCGAGTCGTTTGGCCCGAGGGCGCCCGTGTCAGATTTGCTAAGTTGTGACCGCCCGGGTGCGTTGCGCACGTCCGGGCGGCCCGTTTGTCATTTGCTCCCATGTGCGTCCGTTCGGGTCGGGTCGTTCGGTCGTGCCGGGTGAGGGCATCCGTTCGGGTCGGGTCGTTCGGTCGTGCCGGGTGAGGGCGTCTGTTCGTGTCGGGTCGTTTGGTCGTGCGGCACGATGGCGTCCGTTCGGGTGGGCGTGCCGGGCGAGGGCGTCCGTTCGGGTCGGGTCGGGTTGTTTGGCCCGAGGGCGCCCGTCTCAGATTTGCTAAGTTGTGACCGCCCGGGTGCCTTGTGCACGTCCGGGCGGCCCGTTTGCTGTTTGCTCTCATGTGCGTCCATTCGGGTGGGGTCGTTTGGTCGTGCCGGGTGAGGGCGTCCGTTCGGGTCGGGTCGTTCGGTCGTGCTGGGTGAGGGCATCCGTTCGGGTCGGGTCGTTTGGTCGTGCGGCACGATGGCCTCCGTTCGGGTGGGCGTGCCGGGCGAGGGCGTCCATTCGGGTCGGGTCGGGTCGTTTGGCCTGAGGACGCCCATGTCAGATTTGCTAAGTTGTGACCGCCCGAGTGCCTTGTGCACGTCTGGGCGGCCCGTTTTCCGTTTGCTCCCATGTGCGTCCGTTCGGGTCGGGTCGTTCGGTCGTGCCAGGTGAGGGCGTCCGTTCGGTCGTGCCGGGTGAGGGCGTCCGTTCATGTCGCGTCGTTTGGTCGTGCGGCACGATGGCGACCGTTCGGGTGGGCGTGCTGGGCGAGGGCGTCCGTTCGGGTTGGGTCGGGTCGTTTGGCCCGAGGGCGCCCGTGTCAGATTTGCTAAGTTGTGACTGCCCGGGTGCCTTGTGCACGTCCGGGCGGCCCATTTGCCGTTTGCTCCCATGTGCATTCGTTTGGTCGGGCGTGCCGTGTCGCGCCGGGTGAGGGCGTCCGTTTGTGTGGGCGTGCCGGGTGAGGTTGTCCGTTCGGTTGTGCCGGGTGAGGGCGTCCGTTCGTGTCGTGTCGTTTGGTCATGCGGCACGATGGCAACCATTCGGGTGGGCATGCCGGGCGAGGGCGTCCATTCGGGTCGGGTCGGGTCGTTTGGCCCGAGGGCGCCCGTGTCAGATTTTCTAAGTTGTGACCGCCCGGGTGCCTTGTGCACGTCCGGGCGGCCCGTTTGCCGTTTGCTATCATGTGCGTCCGTTTGGTCGGTCGTGCCGTGTCGCGCCGGGTGAGGGCGTCCGTTTGTGTGGGCGTGCCGGGTGAGGTTGTCCATTCGGGTCGGGTCGTTCGGTCGTGCCGGGTGAGGGCGTCCGTTCGTGTCGTGTCGTTTGGTTGTGCGGCACGATGGCAACCGTTCGGGTGGGCGTGCCGGGCGAGGGCGTCCGTTCGGGTCGGGTCGGGTTGTTTGGCCCGAGGGCGCTCGTGTTAAATTTGCTAACTTGTGACCGCCTGGGTGCCTTGTGCACGTCCGGGCGGCCCGTTTGCCGTTTGCTCCCATGTGCGTTCATTTGGTCGGGCGTGCCGTGTTGTGCCGGGTGAGGGCGTCCGTTCGGGTGGTCATGCCGGGTGAGGGCGTCCGTTCGGGTCTGGTGGTTTGGCCCAAGGGCGCCCGTGTCAGATTTGCTAAGTTGTGACCGCCCGGGTGCCTTGTGCACGTCTGGGCGGCCCGTTTATCGTTTTCTCCCATGTGCGACCGTTTCGGTGGGCGCATCGTGTCATGCCGGGTGAGGGCGTCCGTTCGGGTGGTCGTGCCGCGTGAGGCTGTCCGTTCAGGTCGGGTGGTTTGGCCCGAGGGCGCCCGTGTCAGATTTGCTAAGTTGTGACCGCCCGGGTGCCTTGTGCACGTCCGGGCGGCCCGTTTGCCGTTTGCTCCCATGTGCGTCCGTTCGGGTGGGCGCGTCGTGTCGTGCCCGGTGAGGGCGTTCATTCGGGTCATGTCGTTTGGTCGTGCTGGGTGAGGTCGTCCGTTCGGGTCGGGTGGTTTGGCCCGAGGGCGCCCGTGTCAGATTTGCTAAGTTGTGACCGCCCGAGTGCCTTGTGCACGTCTGGGCGGCCCGTTTACCGTTTTCTCCAATGTGCGTCCGTTTGGTCGTGCGCGCAGTGTCGTGCCAGGTGAGGGCATCCGTTCAGGTCAGGTCATTTGGCCCAAGGGCGCCCGTGTCAGATTTGCTAAGTTGTGACCGCCCGGGTGCTTTGTGCACGTCCAGGCGGCCCGTTTGCCGTTCGCTCCCATGTGCGTCCATTCGGGTGGGCGCACCGTGTCGTGCCGGGTGAGGGCGTCCGTTCGGGTGGGCGCGCCGTGTCATGCCGGGTGAGGGCGTCCGTTTGGGTGGCCGTGCCAGGTGAGGTCGTCCGTGCGGGTGGGGTCGTTTGGCCAGAGGGCGCCCGTGTCAGATTTGCTAAGTTGTGACCGCCCAGGTGCCTTGTGCACGTCTGGGCGGCCCGTTTACCGTTTGCTCCCATGTCCGTCCTTTCGGGTGGGCGTGCCGTGTCGTGCCCGGTGAGGGCGTCCGTTCGGGTCGGGTCGTTTGGGCCGAGGGCGCCCGTGTCAGATTTGCTAAGTTGTGACCACCCGGGTCCCTTGTGCACGTCCGGGCGGTCCGTTTGCCGTTTGCTCCCATGAGCGTCCGTTCGGGTCGGGCGTGCCGTGTCGCGCCGGGTGATGGCGTTCGTTCGGTTGGGCGTACGAGGTGATGGCGTTCGTTCGGGTCGGGTCATTTGGCCCGAGGGCGCCCGTGTCAGATTTGCTAAGTTGTGACCGCCCGGGTACCTTGTGCACGTCCAGGCGGCCCGTTTGCCGTTTTCTCGCATGTGCGTCCGTTCGGGTGGTCGCGCCGTGTCACCCCGGGTGAGGGCATTCGTTCGGGTCGGGTCGTTTGGTCGTGCCGGGTGAGGTCGTCCGTTCGGGTCGGGTCATTTGGCCCGAGGGCGCCCGTGCCATATTTGCTAAGTTGCGACCACCCGGGTGCCTTGTGCACGTCCGGGTGGCCCGTTTGCCGTTTTCTCCCATGTGCGTCCGTTCGGGGGGGCGCTCCGTGTTGCCCCAGGTGAGGGCGCACAGACGGGGGCGTTCGGGTCGCCCTGTTTTGTCCGAGGGCGCGCTTATCAGATTTGCTTTTCGTGTGAAAGGTGGGTTGGTAATTGAGTTTTTTTGCTCGGTTTTGCCTGAAGAATGGCCTTGGGTCATTTGTAGGGTCGTCGACTTTCTTCTCTCCATCACCACTCGGTAGCATATGAGCGGTAATGTTGGCCATGCTTGTCCTTGGAGGCATGTTTGAACAATCTCTCCCGTCCACTCTGTTTTATAGCATTTGGATGGGGTTGTTGTGTGTGGCTCTTTGAGATGACTGGCCGCCTGTTGGCATTGTTGAAATCGGCTCTCCGGTAACTCTCTCTCGTGCCCCTTGGTTGCACGTTTGCTCTGTTGAAATCAGCGTTTTTCTATGTCGCTCGTTGGCTCCGTCGATGTCGGCTCTTCTCTATATTGTTCTTCTCCTCCTTTTTTGCTTGCTTGTGGGGGGAGGGGTTGGATTTTCGTGTGAAAGGTGGGTTGGTAACTGAGTTGCTTGTTCGGGTGTGCCTGAAGAGTGGCCTTGGGTCATTTGTAGGGTCGTCGACACTCATCTTCTCTCCATCCCCACTCGGTAGCGCATGAGCGGTAATGTTGGCCATGCTTGTCCTGGGAGGCATATGTGAAAAGAGTTACCCTTCCGCTCTGTGTTCTCAGAGTTGGATGAGGTCGCTCTGTGTGGCTCCTTGAGCCAACTGGCCGGTCGCCTATGTTGCTCTCGTGCCCCTTGCTCGCTCGTTGGCTCCGTCGATGTTGGCTCATCGCTATAATGTTCACCTCCTCCCTTTTTGGTGGGTTGGAGAGGTGTGCTTTTGTCTCGTTGGCTTAGTGAAATCGGCTCCTCGCTATATTGTTCACCTCCTCCCCTTTTGGTGGGGGGAGGGGTTGGATTTTCGTGTGAAAGGTGGGTTGGTAACTGAGTTGCTTGTTCGGGTGTGCCTGAAGAGTGGCCTTGGGTCATTTGTAGGGTCGTCGACTCTCATCTTCTCCCCATCCCCACTCGGTAGCGCATGAGCGGTAATGTTGGCCATGCTTGTCCTGGGAGGCATATGTGAAAAGAGTTACCCTTCCGCTCTGTGTTCTCAGAGGTGGACGAGGTCGCTCTGTGTGGCTCCTTGAGACAACTGGCCGGTCGCCTATGTCGCTCTCGTGCCCCTTGCTTGCTCGTTGGCTCCGTCGATGTTGGCTCTTCGCCATATTGTTCACCTCCTCCCTTTTTGGTGGGTTGGAGAGGTGGGCTTTTGTCTCGTTGGCTTCGTGAAACCGGCTCCTCGGTATATTGTTCACCTCCTCCCCTTTCGGTGGGGGGAGGGGTTGGATTTTCGTGTGAAAGGTGGGTTGGTAACTGAGTTGCTTGTTCGGGTGTGCCTGAAGAGTGGCCTTGGGTCATTTGTAGGGTCGTCGACTCTCGTCTTCTCTCAATCCCCACTCGGTAGCGCATGAGCGGTAATGTTGGCCATGCTTGTCCTGGGAGGCATATGTGAAAAGAGTTACCCTTCCGCTCTGTGTTCTCAGAGTTGGATGAGGTCGCTCTGTGTGGCTCCTTGAGACAACTGGCCGGTCGCCTATGTCACTCTCATGCCCCTTGCTCGCTCGTTGGCTCCGTCGATGTTGGCTCTTCGCTATATTGTTCACCTCCTCCCTTTTTGGTGGGTTGGAGAGGTGGGCTTTTGTCTCGTTGGCTTCGTGAAATCGGCTCCTCGATATATTGTTCACCTCCTCCCCCTTTCGGTGGGGGGAGGGGTTGGATTTTCGTGTGAAAGGTGGGTTGGTAACTGAGTTGCTTGTTCGGGTGTGCCTGAAGAGTGGCCTTGGGTCATTTGTAGGGTCGTCGACTCTCGTCTTCTCTCCATCCCCACTCGGTAGCGCATGAGCGGTAATGTTGGCAATGCTTGTCCTGGGAGGCATATGTGAAAAGATTTACCCTTTCGCTCTGTGTTCTCAGAGTTGGACGAGGTCGCTCTGTGTGGCTCCTTGAGACAACTGGCCGGTTGCCTATGTCGCTCTCGTGCCCCTTGCTCGCTCGTTGGCTCCGTCGATGTTGGCTCTTCGCTATATTGTTCACCTCCTCCCTTTTTGGTGGGTTGGAGAGGTGGGCTTTTGTCTCGTTGGCTTCGTGAAATCGGCTCCTCGCTATATTGTTCACCTCCTCCCCTTTTGGTGGGGGGAGGGGTTTGATTTTCGTGTGAAAGGTGGGTTGGTAACTGAGTTGTTTGTTCGGGTGTGCCTGAAGAGTGGCCTTGGGTCATTTGTAGGGTCGTCGACTCTCATCTCTCTCCATCCCCACTCGGTAGCGCATGAGCGGTAATGTTGGCCATGCTTGTCCTGGGAGGCATATGTGAAAAGAGTTACCCTTCCGCTCTGTGTTCTCAGAGGTGGACGAGGTCGCTCTGTGTGGCTCCTTGAGACAACTGGCCGGTCGCCTATGTCACTCTCGTGCCCCTTGCTCGCTCGTTGGCTCCGTCGATGTTGGCTCTTCGCTATATTGTTCACCTCCTCCCTTTTTGGTGGGTTGGAGAGGTGTGCTTTTGTCTCGTTGGCTTCATGAAATCGGCTCCTTGCTATATTGCCTTTTGGTGGGGGGAGGGGTTGGATTTTCGTGTGAAAGGTGGGTTGGTAATTGAGTTGCTTGTTTGGGTGTGCCTGAAGAATGGCCTTGGGTCATTTGTAGGGTGGTCGACATTCATATTCTCTCCATCCCCACTCGGTAGCACATGAGCGGTAATGTTGGCCATGCTCATCCTTGGAGGCATATGTGAACAATTCCCCCTTCTCTCCGTGTTCTCAGAATTGGATGGGTTTTTGTGTGTGGCTCCTTGAGATGACTGTCCTCTTCATTGTTTGGCTCTTTTATGGTGCCGGTTTCTTGTGCTTGTACTCTTTATATGTCATCATTGTGGGTTGAGATGCATACATTTAAGAGGAATGTGGAAGGGTTTTGGTTGTAAGCTGCCCCTCTTGCTTGCTTTTTCCATTGGACGATGTGAGGAGCGGTTCTCCTTGTTGTAAAATTAAGGTTCAAAATTTATTTCGAGGCTTATATGCCGGCTGTGGTGGCAAGCCAACGCTAAGGAGGAAATGTCACGTCGTAACCAAGGCTTTATGGGCGTTTAGTGGGTCGGCCTTATATGGGTTAAGCCCCACCCATGGAAGCAATGTGTGGGCGAAGGCACATACAAAAGGAGGACGTGTGATGGATGATAAAGGAAAGAAAGAAGGACATCAACATCTTGTTGATTCCACCGTTGGCAAGCTAATGCGTGAGCTAGAGCGAAGGTCGAGGGTGGAAGGCGAAGCCGCAGCAGGGAAATGAAGTCTGGGTTGAGTCGGGTAAAAACGCGTTCGACGTTCACCCGCGGGTTGAGTTGGGTTCCTTTCGGAGGGCGCGTGCGGTGCAGTTTTCGGTGCATGGTCGATTCGGGTTCCTTCTGCAGGACGCGTGCAGAACAATGTTCAGGGCGGGTGCGTTCAGGGTGAGTCGGGTTCGTGCAGCGCGCTCGCGTTCAGGGCACGCGGAACAGTGTTTGAAGGCGCAAAGTTCGTTCAGTAGGGTCAGGTCAGGTTGAACGTGTTCAGGAAACGTGTACAGATCGTGACCTCGTTGACCCACATGCAGAAACACGTTCATGGTGCCGAGGGCGTCTATGACCCAGGTGACCCACTCGAACCAGAATTCGCGCAGACTTCAGCGACATGTTCTGAAATGGAATTTTGAGGTTCCTTTGGATTGCTTGCACTGTTGGGAAACTGTTAAGGCTAGACCAAGGTACAAGAACATTTGGTAAGAAGCATAAAATGGTTTATGGAGGCTTGGTTGTATAATTATTGCAGATTGTACATATTTATTGAAGCATAATACCGGGCAGACTTATTAATGGGATTTTCCCCTACCTTGAATGTATGGGTGTTCATGTGGTTTGATATTGATGTTTATTGCTGTTTTATTTCTACACAAGAACACTTTTGAAGATTAATTAAACAAGTGTTGAGTTAGGCGTAGTCTACTTATTGAGTATTTTAAAAGAGAAAAATAAGGTAGTGCCACACCCGTCTATAGAGTGGTTGGGAGACTACCACAGGTATAGAGGCGTGGCAATTGGTATCATAGCTACATTTTTGTGGCTTTTTTATTATTGAGCAGGGATACAGTTGCAGTGTTGCAGGTGGTATTGAAGCTTGATGGATGAGTTTGTTTCATTTGAAATGAACTTCAAAGAAATTAAAGAGAAGTCGAAGGAAATGGAAAAGGAGTTTGATGAGGCGAGTCGGATCATTGATACATTGTGCAAGAGGAGGACATCTGGCATGAGAAAAGATGAAATGTTTCGACTTATGAAGAAATTGAGAATTCTCTGAGCAGAAATGGACAAGGTGGAATAAGAGCGAAGGAAGTTACTTGATAAGCTTCTCAAACTTAGAGAACTTGGAAAGATGAAGCACGGTGGCATGAAGCCCACTATGGCCGAACCAAAGGATGTTGTAGATGGGATTGAAGTCAAGGAAGAACTTTATCAACAAGTTGGACGAGGACCAAGTACATTACAAGCATTGATGGTGGACAATTCTCACAAGGATGTTGCAGATGTGGTAGAAGTCGAGGACGAACTTGATGAACAGGTTGGACCAGGGCCAAGCACATTGCGAGCATCGGTGATGGATGATTCCGGGGAGGATGTTGAGGATGCGGATATGATCGAGGAAGAACTCGTGGAACATGTTGAACCTAGACCAAGCACATTGCAGGCATTGGGGGATGAACCACATGGAAATGTTGCAGAGGTGACAATGATCGAGGAGGAACTTTATGAGCAGGCAGTACCAAGATCGGAAGCATTGCAGACATTGATGAGGATGGAGGACACTCGCTTAGAGAGTCTTCATGAAGATATGACTGGTGTTTCAATTGAGCATCTGGGAGATGGACTGTATTCAGGGATGGGAAAGAAGATGACTTCTTTGCCAATACCATGGAGGACCTTTCCTCGGGTGACTATGATGGAACCTTGTACGTTGGAGAAGCAAGGATCATTTCTTGTTGTAGACCTTGATAGGGAAATTTGTGACCTCGCTCTAGTACGTTCAAATTCCCGTGAGAAGGGCGAAACTTGATGATCTTTGTGATAGATATGGGTCATGCTTAGCCACATGGAAATTGGCTAGGTGCCCGACACGACCCATGGACTGCCTTGGTGGTAGGGCACATTGTTTGGGTAGAATTCTTCATGGCATACAACCAAGAAGGAACTCTTGGTGGACCTTTAGTGGGGGAGAAGTCTTGGAGGAAGTACCCATGATGATGATGGTAGAAGTGACCGAGGGCACTTAACCTGTATGCTATACACATGATGGTGACTAGAGTTGAGATGAGTCTACTCTTTATGGACACACAGGCAACCAAAAGTCACGTACATTGACATGAGGGCATGGCAGGACATTATGTGGAGACATTATGCAAGTGCACTTACTAGGTGCCCACTTATGAGCATCATGGAGGAGTGTCAAGCAGGAATATGCTGAGCACGATTGATTTTTGGTGCTACATGGAGACCTTTTATAGATGGGTTGTTGGATGCTGTTTACTTTGAGCAACAATACATTGGTTGGATGAGCAGCCTATGAGCACATTCATATGACTTGCAGGGCGAGAACAACTTGTGGTTGCACTCGTGGGAAATACAAGTATGCTTGCCAACGCTTTGGATAGGATGATGCATGGGAGTTCATGATGGAGTTGCATTCGTTGGAGGCTTCATACTACAATGATCTTGCAGTATCTGGTTCACAGAGGAGCTGAGATCGAGACTGGTCTTGATTTTGATGCACTATGGGATGCATACCATTGAGCACATTTACGGGGTGTGTTTGTGAGGAGTCACTTGATGGAGATGCGGCTATGGGATGCCTTGGTGGTATACACTTGGGCATGGGTTGAGCCTTCTTGACTTAAATTTGGTACGCACATTGGATGCATATTGCAGATGGGATGAAGATAGCTTCATGGACCTGAATATGGCACACTGTTGAGAGGATGTTTTGACTTGATTTGAGGAGGACCTTTCACACGTGGATGATGCTCGATAGTTGTGGCTGTCTTTTGAACAGCGCGTGGAGATTGGCATCATGGGTGGCACATTTCAAATAGAGATGGCTTGTTGGATGGACAACATGTTGCGGATGAGATGGATCTCCATGGATTACTTTGCTCTCATATGGGATGGATCCTTGATTGAGTTGATGGGTGTGACAGGATGCGAGAGGGACAACTAACGCATGGTACGAGGATGCGCATTCCCACAATGAGAATCTCTGGTTGGATCGATCACCCAACCAGTTCGATTTATGAGGGCTATAGCACCATGCAGAGTTATGCACGGGTGCCTTGCTGTCACGCCCCTATACCTTCGGCGGTCTTTCAACCATGTTATAGACGGGGTGTGACACTACCGTACTATGTCGCTCTCGTGCCCCTTGCTCGCTCTTTGGCTCCGTCGATGTTGGCTCTTTACTATATTGTTCGCCTCCTCCCTTTTTGCTGGGTGGGAGAGGTGGGCTTTTCTCTCGTTGCCTTCGTGAAATCAGCTCTTCGCTATATTGTTCACCTCCTCCCCTTTTGGTGGGGGGAGGGGTTGGATTTTCGTGTGAAAGGTGGGTTGGTAATTGAGTTTCTTGTTCGGGTGTGCCTGAAGAAAGGCCTTGGGTTCTTTGTAGGGTCGTCGACACTCATCTTCTGTCCATCCTCACTCAGTAGCACATGAGTGGTAATGTTGGCCATGCTTGTCCTGGGAGGCATATGTGAAAAGAGTTTCCCTTTCACTCTATGTTCTCAGAGTTGGATGAGGTTGCTGTGTGTGGCTCCTTGAGACAACTGGCCAGTCGCCTTTGTCGCTCTCGTGCCCCTTGCTCGCTCGTTGGCTCCGTCGATGTCGGCTCTTCGCTATATTGTTCGCCTCCTCCCTTTTTGGTGGGTGGGAGAGGTGGGCTTTTCTCTCGTTGGCTTCATGAAATCGGCTCTTCGCTATATTGTTCACCTCTTCCCCTTTTGGTGGGGGGAGGGGTTGGATTTTCGTGTGAAATGTGGGTTGGTAATTGAGTTTCTTGTTCAGGTGTGCCTAAACAAGGGCCTTGGGTCCTTTGTAGGGTCGTCGACTCTCATCTTCTCTCCATCCCCACTCGGTAGCACATGAGCGGTAATGTTGGCCATGCTTGTCATGGGAGGCATATGTGAAAAGAGTGTCCCTTTCGCTCTGTGTTTTCAGAGTTGGATGAGGTTTCTGTGTGTGGCTCCTTGAGCCAACTAGCCGGTCGCCTATGTCGCTCTCGTGCCCCTTGCTCTCTCATTGGCTCCATTGATGTCGGCTCTTCACTATATTGTTCGCCTCCTCCCTTTTTGGTGGGTGGGAGAGGTGGGCTTTTCTCTCGTTGGCTTCGTGAAATCGGCTCTTCGCTATATTGTTCACCTCCTCCCCTTTTGGTGGGGGGAGGGGTTGGATTTCCGTGTGAAAGGTGAGTTGGTAATTGAGTTGCTTGTTCGGGTGTGCCTGAAGAAGGGCCTTGGGTCCTTTGTAGGGTCGTCGACTCTCATCTTCTCTCCATCCCCACTCGGTAGCACATGAGCGGTAATGTTGGCCATGCTTGTCCTGGGAGGCATATGTGAAAAGAGTTTCCCTTTTGCTCTGTGTTCTTAGAGTTGGATGAGGTTGCTGTGTGTGGCTCCTTGAGACAATTGGCCGGTCACCTATGTCGCTCTCATGCCCCTTGCTCGCTCGTTGGCTCTGTTGATGTCAGCTCTTTGCTATATTGTTCGCCTCCTCCCTTTTTGGTGGGTGGGAGAGGTGGGATTTTCTCTCGTTGGCTTCGTGAAATCGACTCTTCGCTATATTGTTCACCTCCTCCCCTTTTGGTAGGGGGAGGGATTGGATTTTCCTGTGAAAGCTAGGTTGGTAATTGAGTTGCTTGTTCGAGTGTGCCTGAAGAAGGGCCTTGGGTCCTTTGTAGGGTTGTCGACTCTTATCTTCTCTCCATCCCCACTTGGTAGCACATGAGCGATAATGTTGGCCATGCTTGTCCTGGGAGGCATATGTGAAAAGAGTTTCCCTTTCACTCTGTGTTCTCAGAGTTGGATGAGGTTGCTGTTTGTGGCTCCTTGAGACAACTGGTCGGTCGCCTATGTTGCTCTCGTGCCCCTTGCTCGCTCGTTGGCTCCATCGATGTTGGCTCTTCGCTATATTGTTTGCCTCCTCTCTTTTTGGTGGGTGGGAGAGGTGGGCGTTTCTCTCGTTGGCTTCGTGAAATCGGCTCTTCGCTTTATTGTTCACCTCCTCCCTATTTGGTGGGGGGAGGGGTTGGATTTTCGTGTGAAAGGTGGGTTGGTAATTGAGTTGCTTGTTCGGGTGTGCCTGAAGAATGGCCTTGGGTCATTTGTAGGGTGGTCGACATTCATATTCTCTCCATCCCCACTCAGTAGCACATGAGAGGTAATGTTGGCCATGCTCATCCTTGGAGGCATATGTGAACAATTCCCCCTTCTCTCCGTGTTCTCAGAATTGGATGGGTTTTCATGTGTGGCTCCTTGAGATGACTGTCCTCTTCATTGTTTTGCTCTTTTATGGTGCCGGTTTCTTGTGCTTGTACTTTTTCTATGTCAGCATTGTGGGTTGAGATGCATACATTTAAGAGGAATGTGGAAGGGTTTTGGTTGTAAGCCACCCCTCTTGCTTGCTTTTTCCATTGGGATATGTGAGGAGCGGTTCTCCTTGTTGTAAAACTAAGGTTCGGAATTCCCTTCTGAGTGGACGTCGTTTATTCCTACGTTGGCTTTGAGGTTTTGATAGATGTGGTGGCCCATATGTTTGATCGAGTGGTCATATTTTTCCTTACATCTTGCGTGCACAATAGATTTATGTGGCTTGGAATGTTGAGACACAAGGTGATGGGTATTTCTTGTTTGGTTGATCGCGTATGCGGTTGTGGTACAATGGGGATGAGGCTTACTACGTTGATGGTGAGGGCTATATCTGGAAGGAGGACTTCAAGGTGGAACGCTTCGACCTCCCTCCTCTGTGTGGAGGTGGCTACAGGTGAAAAGTATTCATTGTCCAGATGGTAAGTCGATGGGGCAATCTCCTAGGTTGCTTGTACGCAGGGTGTGTGGGGTGCGGGGCTGCTTGATCCCTCCTCCTATTTGGAT
>JAXQQM020063059.1:35000-37500 GCA_034641835.2 Pinus albicaulis | reverse complement strand
CCCTTTGCGGCAATCTTCTTAGAGGGACTATGGCCGTTTAGGCCATGGAAGTTTGAGGCAATAACAGGTCTGTGATGCCCTTAGATGTTATGGGCCGCACACACTCTACACTGATGCAGCCAATGAGTTTTTCTTCCTGGTTCGAGAGCATCGGGAAATCTTCTCAAATTGCATCATGATGGGGATAGACCATTGCAATTATAGGTCTTCAACGAGGAATTCCTAGTAAGCATGTGTCATCAACTCGTGTTGACTACGTCCCTGCCCTTTGTACACACCGCCCGTCACTCCTACCGATTGAATGATCCGGTGAAGTGTTCAGATTGTGTCAACAACGGTGGTTCGCCGCTGTCGACGTCGTGAGAAGTTCATTGAACCTTATCATTTAGAGGAAGGAGAAGTCGTAACAAGGTTACCGTAGGTGAAGCTGTGGTAGGATCATTGATAGTAGGGTTTGGTTTTTTCGTTTGGGTTGTGTGGGTTTCAATTACATGTAATCTAGGAACGTGTGGTGTGTCTCTAGGAGAGCGGGTTTGATGCTTGTCGGGGTGGTGCCTCTTTCGAAAGAGACTCGCAACATTTTTAGTTGCCTACCTTGAGTTCACGCCTATTGTTTCGTGTACTTGCAAGCGATGCTTGTGCTTGTCCCATCCTTTGTTATTGTTTCCCTTAATGTGTTTTTTGTATGGGGTTTGGAAGCTCGTTGCTCGAGAGCCCCCTCTCTAATGGTATGTTCGGCGGGGCGTGGTTGCTGCAGTCGAGGTGCTTGGGAAATATGATGGAAAAATTCAGACTCATTCACAGCGACGGTGCTCAGTCCTTTTTTCATTGGAAGATGTGGGCCTCCATAGTTGGTTATCTCCAAAAGGCGGCGACGGTGGCTTATTATGTGTTTGATTGGGCGAGCCTTTTTGTTGGTGGTTGGTTCAAGGGAGTGGTTGCGCGTGCGCTTCCTACCTCAACCCTTTCGTGAGGGGAAAATGTCGGGGTGGGGTCAAATATGGGATGGATGAAGAGTGGAGCAATTCGTTCGGCTGGCCACCCTAGTCCTCTCGACTGTTACTTTACATGCCCTCATGGAAGGGTTGGGTCTAGGTAATGAAATAGCCCTCCCTTGGTCCGAGCTCCATCAAAATTGCAAGTTTTCCTCGTCAATGGGCATGAGGTAGCACGTTCTTTTCTCATGCCTTTGGTGTTGAGGGAATTCCTCGTCCTTTCTTGAGCCACTCCCCCTTCCAAGGAAAGTAGGAAGAAGGTTATTTCCTAGTATCACCATTTGGATTGTGGGCTTTTTGCGCGGCTTGGTAATTTTCTTGGATGTGTCAATTGTTGCAATAGCGTTGTGGTGTGTGCTTTGGGGGCTTCCCTCTTTTTAGGGCATGACATTGCACCACCGGCGTATTTGTGGCCCTGGGCTTTATCCAGCATTGAGTGTCAGCCTGCGATAATTCCTCTTTGGAGTTCCAGTTGTTTGGGCCCCCTTGAATTTTTGGCTGGAAAGGTTGTCGGGTGTCCTGTACACGGAGGGGTACAATAGCGGGGTGGGTCTGCTATTAGTGCATTTTTTGTCTGAAGCCTTGTGTGGGTCGGGGGGTCATTTACCTCTCGATAGTAACATGCTCTAGGCACTTGTCTCGTTGTTGCCCTTGGCTTTTCTAGTGGTCAAGTTTAGGTTGTGGCTTGTCTGCTTGGTTGTTTGATTGCCGCTTGTTATGTCATGTAGATATAAAGGATGTTGCGTCGTAATGGTATGTGGAAGGGTGCGAAAACGTGGGATGCTTTTGATTGGGTGCCTTGTTTTCCTTCTTTTTGGTTAAGCCAACATCCCCTCGCGTGGCAATGGCCCTATGTTTTTCTAGCTAGCGTTGTTTGAAATTTGGCCCCCTTTCTCTCAAATTGGATTTTTGTCATGAGTGTTATGGTGGGTAATGTTTGGTTTTTCTTTCTTTCATGGCATTTTCTTCCCTTCCGGTCCCCAGCTTTATGGAGAAAAGCGGGAATTGTTGTGGGTTAGTGTCGGATAAGGATGAAAAGCAGTGCAAACTCCTGGGTTGGCCACCCTAGTCCTTCTCAGTCATCGTTCCTTGCAGTTCCCCCATTTTTTCTAAGGCACAAGGCTTGGAAAGCTTCTATTGTGTTTGAGCCTCCCCTTGTGATTCGTTTTGGTCCCCCTAGCTTTCTATAGAAAAGGTGGGATTGCCATGGATTGACGTTTTCAGAAGGATGAAAAAGCAGTGCGAGTTGCTACTGGGGTGGTTGCCCTAGTCCTTCTCAATCACCGATCTATGCAGTTCCCTCCTTTTTGCGAGGGCACGGGACCTTGAAAGCCTGTTTTTGTGTTTGAGCCTCGTCTCCTTTGCTGGCAGCCATGTTTTGGTTCTCTTTTTTCTTTTATCTTTTTGGGTTGCTTTTTTCCCATCCTCATTTCGGCCCCTAGCTTTACAGAGAAAAGGGTGAATTGTTGAGGATTGGCATTCGCGAAGGATGAAAGGTAGTGCGA
>JAXQQM020063059.1:0-27500 GCA_034641835.2 Pinus albicaulis | reverse complement strand
GCAAGTCGACGCTAAGGAGGAAATATCACGTCGTAACCAAGGCTTTATGCGCATTTAGTGGGTCAGCCTTATATGGGTCAAGCCCCACCCATGGAAGCAATGTGTGGGTGAAGACACATACAAAAGGAGGATGTGAGATGGATGATAAAGGAAAGCAAGAAGGACATCAACATCTTGTTGATTCCACCGTGGGCAAGCTAATGCGTGAGCTAGAGCAAAGGTCGAGGGTGGATGTTACAGGTCAAAATACCTCCTCATCAGCTCAGAGGGGAAGACAAATATGGAAGAAGTACAAATACCTAAATTAAACCTATTTCTGCCAGGGTAACGCATATCTATAACAACACAAGAGCGTTATAACGTAGCTAATCAGTGAATGGGCTGCGTTAGTGGCTAGGGAAATGCTCTGTTTATACTGGAGGGAAGCGTTACCCGTGTTTTAAGTTTGAATCGGGAAAAGCCCATGGAGAATGATTTGAATCTCCGGCTTTCCCTCACAAGAGATTCAATTCACAAAAGAAACTACAGAGCACCAGTTCATTATTGGTCACTGCTATAACAAGACTGAACTCCAAAAGAGGAAAAAGCACAGAGATTAAAGAAAAATCTAAGTTTTTTCCATTCCAAACTAGTGGAAAGAGAAGGGCAACAATGGCTTTCTCCCTCTCCTATAAGAAGGAGCTGAAGGCTCTTAATTGAAGGTCGAAGGATTGATAAAGGTTTTGGCATACTTGTGGGATAGAGAATAGTGTTATATTATGAAGGCCAAGAGTCAAAGAGGTTCCTAGAGAGCTTGTTGACTTGGACTTCTTCACTTGAGAGATAAAAGAGATTGGGAGACTGAGGAGGGCTTGGTACAACTAATGGTTTTAATCCTCCTTCTTTCAAAATCAATAGAACTGTGTTTGTTTTGTCCATTCAATGCTTAATATTGTCATTATTGTTTGAAAATTTACATTGCATGATATGAATGGCTCAGATGTGTATAATCTAGAAGTTCATTATATATTGACTTGATTGATAGGATATATGTTATGTTAGAAATTACACGGGTGCTTTGACTGATTGCAGGACTAAGATTTGGAGCCGGTGAAGAAGGACTCTTGTTTCACTGCCTAGCGCTCTCTAAGGGACTCCAAGATCGTCAAAGAGGTAATTATCTATCGCATTCCATTCAGTTATTTTAAGTTAATATGAACATGCTCATGCCATCTTTGTGAACAACACAACTAATCTTACTTTCTACCTCGAGCACCGGAAAGCCCTGAGAGGGATATTCGAAAACCAAAAACCCAAGCAGTTTACCCTATGGTAGAATTGGCCACTCCACTAGGGAAAGTTTTCGGACTATTTCTTCCCTCCTCTCTTCTTTCCTCTGTTCACAGACCCTTCCAACCATTTTTGATGCCCAGTAGACATATCAAATGCTCGTAGAGTTCAATCCTATTTCTGTTTGGCCAGCTGAAGAACTTTTCCCTGGCTAATGCTACAGCTGTAGGCTGTCCAGTGAGTTATAACGCTATCTCTATTTAAATACAGTGCATTAGTTGTTGTATTTACTCACAGACAGAGTGTTACTCAACCAAAACCTTGTTGTTCACTGCTGTGATGGTGTTTTATTTGCAGATTTTTTTGGCCATCAGTACCTTTAGCTGATTGAATCCCTGTGCTTGTCTGCTAAGTTGGAATTTCTATTTGTTTCTCTTGTTTGAAAAGTCAGTGTCCAAAGCATTTACTTTTTAAGAGGAATTTTTTTTTTAGTATTATTTTTCTGCATCTAGCTGAGTTTATTCTGAAATTTTCAGTTCATAGATTGTTTAAAAGAGGTAGATAGAAGTCTGAATCTTTAAAATTTGAACTAAGCTATTTGAATGTTAGTGCATGGATGTTGAAAAGAAACCTCTCCCTGTAGAAACAATCTTCATCGAATTTAATATCTAGAGCATGTTTTGCATGGTTTCTTGAGTCAGAGTCTCATCACATTTCATACGTCCACTCCCCCTCTGCAAGAATAATAATCAAGTACACTAAGAATAAAGTGATAATAAAATCAATCAACTCTTTTTTGAGCTCACAAAAAAAGTAGTTCAGGCTAGGATCTTGGGTTAGGATAGTGAGAAAACTACCCAAGATCTCAAAACTTGAAACTAGAGTCATTAACGAGAAAAATCCTACTGCACTCATATTATCGAGACCATTCCTTTACCGGAGATCAGCGCGAGACAACACTTGGGTGCACAAGAAGGTAGCCCACCTTCAACTGCATCCTGTGGGTGTGTTATATATTGGGGTTCCCTTCGGGGATGTCGAAACTAGATCGGGGATCTAAGTATTCTGCCCATATAGCACACTGTCCTTGACCGTGGACCCCGCTGATGATGTCTGTGATTTGAGGTATATTTAGTGGCCATACGTTTTAGGGACTTACACAAGGTGACTAGGACGAGTTGTCCTGGTGCATGAAACAGATGGACCCACTCTGTCTTCGGTCTTTAGGAGGGTACTCATCTTCATGAGAGTGCTTACACCTATTGTCTGAGGTTCGGGTGAAGCTCTAGAGTGACCGTAACTATACTTTCGACCAAACCTCTCTGTATACTATTGTGATACTGGATTTCATCACTAGCGAACGGTAGTACTCAGATAGGACACCCTATTCTGGCTGCTTGCTGATTGATTTTAGAGAGTCTTTTTTCTTTTTTTAGGTGTGTGGTTACTGTCACTGAGACTTTATAATACATCACAATTTATTAAAATTTGTTAAAAATAAGCAGGTCACCATGGCACCCCCCGACCCACGCCGTTTGTCTAGACGACAGCAAGGTCTACCTCCTCTAACTATTGAGGAAGAACTGAACCTTGGTGACCCTGTGCCTTCTACGGAAGAGCAGTCTCCACTGACTAATCTTGATTATCACATAGCTTCATATCATCTGGAATTTCCAGAGGACCCTTTCACTGAAGGGGTTGTACCTCATTACAATCCTTCGCTCACTGATCCGTTGGGGCCTGTGATAATTCAGATTCCACCATGCCAAGATATGTCTTCGGCCGCACCAACATCCATTTCACCACCAGCATCCACTGGGTCGATGCCAATGGCAACCATCCCAGGTTCACCACCATCCTCCCTACCGGTGGTCAGTTCTATGCCATCACTGGGTAACTCCAGTAGTTAACATATACCTATTCCCAACCCTATGGTCATCATAAATGTCAGTAGCTTACCGAATCCTTCGGCATCTACTTCTATCGTGACCACTTTAGGACCCATGGTAGCTCCTCCGACGAGTATGACTACTTCGGTACCTTTTAGCAACCCTTTCAGTTGGAACCCTCTGCTGAGTTCAAACCCCTTGGCCTCTACGCCAGGGGGCAGTGTCACCAACACTCAAGTAGCAGGGAACATTTCACTTCCTCTGCAATCCTTAGGACAAATAGGACAACCTATTGTTAATACTTTTCCTTTAAGTGGTTCAAATATAGGTGTAGGGTCTATGTCGTTGCCAAACTATGCAAGTAGTAGCATGCCTCCGGGAAACTCTATTGCATCCATTTGGACTAACCAACCCCAACCTTCATCTGGAATGGGAGGGCACTTTTACACTGGGGACAACCAACAGTTCGCCCCGCAATACAACATGCCCTATGGACAGCAACCGTATGTCCCTACTCCTCCGCCTATAGGAAGTTTTTACCAAAGTCCTACTTATCCTCCTGGTAACACATTGATGGGTGGACCCTATGGTCTAAATATTCAGCCCATACTTCCTTGGTTAGATTCGGGGGAAAATCCACAATTTCCATTCTTGGCAGCTTTGGACATCCCCGATATCCATAAACTAACTAATGATCCCATCAATCACAACTTGCTTTGGCCTCCAGTGCCGCATAAGATTCCTTCTGACATCCCGAAGTTTGACAGGAAACAAGGGGATGACCCAGCCGCACACATCACTACCTTTCACCTATGGTCTATACCCAATTCCATGGTAGATGATAGTGTCCAACTTTGGCTGTTTCCCCGCACACTTATAGGCAATGCTGCCAAGTGGTACATTGAATTACCACGCGCCACCATAAATACGTTTGGTGCTTTAGCAACCAATTTTCTAAAGAACTTCCAACTAACAATTAGATTTGAGACTAGAACAGAATTATTAACCTTGCTCTGCCAAGACACCGCCACCCACATCTCCGATCACATTCATGAATGGAGACGTAGGAGGAGGCTAGTCAAAGTGCCAATTCCAGATCATCTCTTAGCCAATTGGTTTTGCAAGTCTCTCTTACCCCACATAGCTAAAGACATTGGCCTTTCTGGTGTGGTTACAGAAGATCAATGCATCTGCCGTGCCCAGCATTTAGATTTAATCTATTCACAATCTGGCACGCTATATGATTTGCTCCCCCATGCCCCTGGCAACCCAAATCCTCTGGCTACTCAGAAAACTGGAGCTCATGCTGATGGTCTCGTTGGCACGATCTCTAGCGTAGCCACAAAGCAGTCTCGGGGGCAAGCCTCCCAGCCATCTTCAGTTCACACCTCACAAAAACCTCACAAAAAACCTAGCGGGAAAAATAAGAAGAACAAGAAAAAATCATCTTCTTCAAAAGAGCAGTCGGATAATCAGAATAACACTAATCAGAAAAACACTGCCAAAAATGACAAAGGGAAGGATAAAACCATGAAATTTCCTTGCAAAATCTGTGCGGAGGACCACTTGACATACAAATGTCCTCGGCTATAGGAATGCACCGATTTTATTGCCAACAAGGATTCTGGGCCAACACTTGCCACTCTTCATAATCCTTTCCCTAATCAACAGCAGCAACATCAACACATGGTTGACAATCTGCCACAACCCCATCAAAGGGGAAATGGTGGTTCATATCCTTCCGGCGAAGGACCATCTGCCATTTATGGCATTGAGAGTGTTGACCTTCAAACTCAAGCTAAGCTTTATGAAACCCTACCATATATGCTCAAGAACCTGGTACTAGTTCAAATCCACCGCCGCCAAATGATTTGCATACCAAACGGCCTACTGCTGACCCCGTGATTCGTCCCCCCAAAGGGACACTTCGACGCACGACTCATAACACCTCTGCACGTGCAGCCCAAAACTAAAACATTGTAGAAGATTTGGTACAGGCACCATCAGCTATGTCTGCTCTCAAAGTATTACAAACCTGTCCAACACAAAGGAAAGCCTTGCTTTCGGCCATTGGTGGAATAGACCCCCAGGATTCCATGCTAGCTATCTTTGATATGGAAAAGGCTAAACCTATCCTCTCACACCAACTCGCATTCCAGGTGTAGGTTGTGTTGAAAGGGAGACCAATCCATCGCACTGTCATAGACGAAGGTGCTTTGACCTGCGTTATGTCACAAGATTGCTGGCTCAATTTAGGTTCTCCTACCCTCACCCTGCCATCGAATTCCCTCAAAGCTTTCGATGGCCACACTTTCCTCCAAAAAGGATACCTTGCTAGCTTTCCCATCACTCTGAGTGGGAAAATGGTAAACGTGGACGTTGAAGTCGTAGAGTGCCATCTAGACTATAATCTATTGCTTGGTCGCAGTTGGTCTTATGCCATGACTGCCATTGTGTCTTCGGTCTTCCGACTCATCCTATTTCTATTGGATGGGAAAATAGTCACAGTGGACCAGCTATCCTTCTGCACCCCTGATTATGCCACATTACCAAGTAGCACTATACCCCTAATAGGAGGCTTTCCTGACTCTTACGTCAGTATCGGTACCGATCTTCTGAAGGCATCTTCCCTACTGGGTTGTTTTCCTCTCCCGCCGCCATCGATCCCAAACATGGTTGCAATGATATCCACCACTTTGGGTGGCTCTATCAACCCATGGATCATTCTGCCACCTTCAGACATTGATTCCTATGGAGATCAGATGCCGCTCTCACCAGCCAAGTTGGCTTACCAAGCCATCCAAACCGCATCTGAACCCTCCACTGCTATGGTTTTGACCGAAGGTACAAACCTACCTCCCATCATTGTTCTCTATAAGGATATCCTCAATGAAGTCTTGCCTACAGATGAAGCTATTTGAGAGATCATGTCTCTAGAAGAACGACCTTGGGGAGAGTTTCACCATCGCGCTTTGACGATTGACTCGGAGGCGATAAAAACTGAAATCCTATCTTTTGACCCACCTGAGATGGTTCCCTCTGCTTACACGACTGTCCAAACTATCGAGTCAGAAGGGAACATGGGTAATATTTCTAAGACAATGCTCATTGATATCTCGGTCAAAACGAGTATCGTGGAAAATATTCAGATTGGAGCCGATTGCAATCCAGAGGAAATTGCACGCTTCACATCCCTTTTTAAGGAATTCCGCGATGTGTTTGCTTGGTCTTATGAAGAAATGCCCGACATAGCCCCTTGTATTTTTTAGCACGAAATCAAGATTTATAATAATGAAAAACCTATTCGACAACGTCTCAGACCTGTCCACCCGCGCAAAGCAGCCGCCATTAAGATCGAAATAGAAAAACTTTTGAATGCTGGTTTCATCTATCCCGTTCCTTTAATGGAATGGGTTTCCAATCCAGTTCTCTTTGATAAAAAACAAGGCATCATTAGAGTTTGCATCGACTATCGTGATCTGAACGCCACTTGTCCCAAAGACAATTATCCTACATTGTTCATTGACTAGATTCTCGACGATTGTGCCGGATGCGAATCTTTCTCATTCATGGATGGATTCTCAGGCTATAACCAGATTGCAATAAAAAAGGATGACTAGCATAAAACTGCTTTCATCTGTCCTTGGGTCATTTTTGCGTATCGAAAACTCCCATTCATTTTGAAGAATGCTGGAGAAACTTTTCAGCGAGATATGGACTATGCTTTTCATGACATTCTACATATTGTATAGGCTTACTTGGATGACCTTCCAGCCCATTCCAAGAAGCGACAGGATCACCTTGCTCATTTAAGAGAAATTTTTGTTAGGTGCAGATTCTACAATATACGCTTGAATCCTCATAAATGCGTATTTATGGTCGAGTCCAGACATCTGTTAGGTTTTATTGTCTCCAAGCATGGGATTAGGGTCGATCCCAATAAGGTTAACGCAATTGTTGAATTTCTGGCACCACAATTCATCCTTCAACTCCAAAGTTTGCAGGGGAAGGAAAAAATTTTGCGTCATTTCATTGTTAACTATGCCGAGATGACGAAAGGATTCATGCGATTGAAGAAAGGAACACTATACTTGTGGGATGACCAAGCTCAACGGTCATTTGATGCTTTAAAACATGCACTTGTTTCAGCCCCACTCCTTAGTGCCCCCGATTACTCACACGACTTCCTCCTCTACCTGGCAGCCTCACCATCCTCACTTGGAATGGTTTTGGTTCAAGTACATGATGAAGACAGCGAACATGTGATTTACTATTTATCTAAAGGTCTAATCAGACCTAAATTACGTTATTCACATGTGGAGAAACTTTCTCTGGCGGTATTTTTTGCCGTCACCCGACTCCGACACTATATATTGCTGCGACAGACTACGGTCATTTCTTTAGAGAACCCCATGTGCCATATCTTGTGTAGAAAAATTATTGGAGGAAAATATTCCAAATGGATCGTAATCCTCCAGCAGTTTGATTTGGTCTTCACGGCTGCCAAAGCAAAGAAATCCCTTGTCTTCACTGAATTATTATCGGATCTTCCCAGAATTGACCCAACAGAAGTAGCTCACGATCCATTTCCTGATGAATCTGTGTACTTGGTCGATTCTTCGGACCCATGGTATGGAAAAATTTTGGTCTACCTACAAACCCAATGCTTCTGCCCAACTCTCACGTCCGACGACCGTCGTCGTATCCGACACCAAGAAAAACACTACCTCGTGCTAAACGATACACTATATCGTCGTGGTGTTGATACTATTCTCTGACGTTGTCTCACTTTCGATGAGGCGGAACGCGTTTTGAATGACTGCCACGCAGGGGCATGCGGGGGTCATCTTTCGAGCATAGCTATTGACCAAAAAATCTTACGCGCGGGTTACTATTGGCCCACTTTGTTTAAATACTGTATTGCAGCGGTCCAGAAATGCCATCCCTGTCGAATTTTCACAAATAAAATGCGTGCTCATCCTGCCCCCCTTCATCCTATTATCTCCATCGGTCCTTTCGCTAAATGGGGAATTGAATTCATCACCTGCAATCCTTCTTTGGAAAATGGACACAACTACATCATAGTTGTGGTAGAATATTTTACGAAATGGGCAGAATCCCTTCCCACTTTCAAGGCCGATGGCGAAACTGCCGCTCTCTTCCTGTTTAATCAGATAATCTGTCCGTTCGGTGTACCCATATTGATTGTTATAGATCTTGGATCTCACTTTCAGAATCATATGATGACCGAATTAACATCCATGCTAGGTTTTCGGCAAGATCAATCTTTGTCTTATTATCCTCAAGCTAATGGTCAAGTCAAAGCCGTAAATGGCGTCCTCAAAACCATGATTCGTCGATTGGTCGGAAACCATAAAACCACTTGGCATCGGAAGTTTTATTCCACATTATGGGCATACCGAACGTTAGTCAAAACTGCCACAGGCTTCACTCCTTTCCATCTTGCGTTCGGCCTGGAGGCAGTACTTCCAATCGAGTGCGAAATCCCATCACTCAAACTTGCCGTTGAACTCCTGCCTGGAACCACCGCCACAGAATAGTGCTTGCTCTCACTCGATCATTTGGACGAAACTCATCGAGATGCTACAGTAGCACTCGAAGCTCACCAGTGCCGAGTTAAATCTCAATACGAAAAATCTGTCAAGCCTCGTTCTTTCCAAGAGGGCGATCTTGTTCTACTTTATGATCAGAAACATGACCTCTTGGGGGCAGGAACACTCCAACCATTATGGTTTGGTCCTTACATCATCACTAAAGTCCTCTCAATAGGGGCTTACTAACTTCAGGACTGTAATGGAATTCCACTCGAGGAGCCCCGCAACGAGCTCTATCTAAAGAAGTATTTTGCCTAGTTTTACACTAGGCATATGCTTTGTAATTTTATGTATATAAGTTTTGCTTATTATTTTGATGTCTTCTGCATTGTGTCTTGGTTTTCAAAGTGTTTTTCTCATGTATAATATTTTTCTTTCACACAGATGTCGTCACTCCCCTTAGCATATGTGGGATATGCGGACGGTGCTAGTCGTCACACTAGACACATTGCTTCATTTGCTTGGGTTCTCTACACTCCTAAGTCAGACTTTCTTGGTTCTGGGGGAATCTTCCTAGGTAACGCCACCAATAATGTTGCTGAGTACATGTCAGTGATCCAACTCCTCACGGAAGCGACATATTGTGACATCTCCAATTTAGTGGTCAGATTAGATTCCCAACTCATCATTATGCAGTTAAACAATCATTATCGTGTCTACGATCCTGTGTTGTTGCGTTATTTCTTAAGGGTAAGACTTCTAGAACGTCATTTTCAAACAATTACCTTTGATCATGTTCCTAGAGAATTTAATGCATTAGCTGATTCTTTGGAAAATTATGTGTTAGATTGGCATTTGTCACATTTACTATAAAAGATTCACTCATGAGCACATATATTTTTATAGATCATTGAAAACACATAAAAATTTAAAAAACACAAAATCACCAATATATATATATATAGGTCATGTACAGTACATAGTTACTTCAAAAAATCTTCCAAAACTTGGGTGTTTTATAAAAATTTTGCTATACTAAGCCACGCTCTGACACTAATACATCCGCTCCACCAGCTAGGCCTGATGCTCATGGTAGCATACAACTGCTCTAGCTATCCTCCTCAGAGGCACTAGGTATCTCTCCAGCACACCTACAGTATGCCGCTGCAGATGGACTGGAACCTCCCACATAGGAAGGGGTGGTATACCCATAATCAGACCCTCCAAGTTTCTAGAGAGTTCATGTAAAACTTGGGCATCATCATTGTCACAAGCTTCCGCATCCTCTACTGGTGCGCCAGCCCCGGGTAGCTACAGTCCTCGCCGTGCATAGCGAGGGGCCCCAACTGGTCGGACAGGTGCCACATATGTGTCAAGCAAACAAAAGATTCATGTCAAAACATAATTTTCACCCTATCTCAACAAAAAATTGCATAAACATTCAAAAGATAAAAAACAAAGTACTTCTTTGGAATTTCACTGATCATTTCCTTCTTACCATCGAGTTCCCACTGGGTACTAGGAGGTAGGACTAACTCCGGATCGCCTGTGAAGTTCATCCCTACATAGGAATAATCCTCAATCATGATTATCTGGGAGTCTAGCCAATCAAAAAATCCATCATCAAAGCAGTGACGGACGGGACCCTCTCCAGTCCGCAGAAGCAAAGCTGCCCATCGAGCCTGCCTCGGCTCACGTGGTCCCAATGGTACTGTAACGATCCTGGGCCTCATCAATGGTATCTGCTCTAGTAAGAAAGAAACAACCAGTGTACCGTAACCAAAATCTCTCTGGGTATGGGTCTTACATGCAGTAAGTTCTACTCGGACCCGACGGACAACTCTGTCACACCAATCAAAAACCTGAGGTTGCATACAGTCCAGGGCTAGGAGCATGTGGGCCTTAGTGGTCACATGTTGACTCTTGGCACCTGCCAAGCGAACAATCATCCATAAGATAGACCTCAATGGTCTCAAGGTCACTTAGGCGATCAATATCCGGTTGCTCACAGCCTGAGTGTCACGTATGCAACGTGCACGAATCGGATCAGTAGTGGAACGTGGGTCAGCTCTGGACCCCGTCAAGTTGGGCCTCGCCCCACGACATGATAGGTCGGTCAAAAATTACACATCATCCTTTTCGATTGAGAGATCATTTCCCCCAATCTGAAAGACATGGTGGCGTTCATCCCACTGCTGGATTAGCCACCTCAGGAGGTCCTCTTGGCCCCTCATCAGTTCTAAGTAGGCATATTTTAGCAATCCACACCTGCGGAGAGCCAGCAAGCTTGCAGCATTCGTCACCATCTATCGTTCTTCTCGTTCATGTTCTCTCTCTCGCTAGATACTCATGTTTAAACAGTTGAATACCTATACAAACAACATTTTAAACTGATCAAAACTTGCCTGGACCACTTCAAAACGGAAAAAATTGAGTTATTAGAAAACACGGTGCGCCTAACGCTGGCTCTAGTACAAAACAAAGCGCGCTAATGCAGTATCCCTTCACGAGTTATGCGTTTAATGCGTCTGTTATACTCCTGCCCCTCGTTAGGCGAAAATTTTTTTATAGGGCCTCGACAATCACTAATTTTGAACCAGCAAAAAGTAACAAAAAGATAATTAAATGATAGCAGCAGGTTTTAGCTCTTACCTGGATCTCGCGGGAAGGAAAACCGTTGCTCGGATTGACCGTAATCGTCAGCTGAAGTTTTCACCCCTTTCACCCCAAAGCTTCTTCACAGCACTTCACACAGTGAAAATGAAGGCCTTCTGACCTTTTTATAGCCATTTTTGGGGCACGACTCTCTTAAGCTAGTCAGCAAAGTCGTGAATTCTTGCTACGCATGTGTCACAACTTTTGAGATTTGGTATTGATGTTATGATGAGCGGTCAAGATTTATATGCAGACATACTCATGTGACATCGAGCATTCTTTTTACGGTATTTTTCTTGCTCATTAATCCGAGAAACCTTGAGTTCCCTTCTTCAGACTTGTTAAACTTATATGAAGTTGACATCGAGCGTTCTTTTTATGGTCTTTTTCTTGCTCGTTAATCCGAAAAACCTAGAGTTTTCTTCTTCAGACTCGTTAAAACTATGAAGAAGCACTGAGCTTTCTTTTTAGGAATATTTTTCTCGCTCATAAAACTGAAAAAACCCCGAGTTGCCCTTTTCAGGCTCGTTAAACTACCACGACAGAAAGGATGGAGCCATTATTTTCTCTTTTTCAAAGCTCCTTAAACTGAAAAAGTAACCGATTTTTCTCCACGCGATTCGTTAAAATTTCACGGAGGTAATCGAGTTTTCTCCGCGCGACTCGTTAAAATTTCATGGAGGGCACCAATTTTTTCTTTGTTGGACTCGTTAAAATTTCACAACGAATACTGAGTTCACTCTGTCTCCTCGTACTCATAACAAAATGACGTAGACATCTATCGAACATAGATTTCTCACTTTTCCGGTTTCGATGGACTAACTTATGGAAAATGAAATGTTTCGGGATTACTATTATCCCTTTGTCATGCCTGGTTATCAAGACATGACAAAGGTACCCCAATGGAGTTGTCTTTTATGATATTTTTCAGACTCTCTAAACATGAAAAATTCACCGAGTTTACTCGTCTGGACTCATTAAAACTAATCAGATGGAACGCAGAGTTGTCTTTTCTGACATTTTTCAGACTCTCTAAACATGAAAAATTCACCGAGTTTACTCATCTGGACTAGTTAAAACTAATCATATGGGGCACAGAGTTGTCTTTCCTGACATTTTTCAGACTCTCTAAACATGAAAAATTCACCGAGTTTACTCGTTTGGACTCGCTAAATTTAATCAGACGGAGAAAAATTTGGAAAAAATGGATACTACATCTGTTTCATTTTCAAAAAATGTCGATTTGGCAGCAAAATTATTGAACATGGCACTTCCCAGAAAACTCTTTCACAGTTAGTCGAACCCTACCATCTATGAGTATTAGCCTTCATTTCCCAGTGTCCCTGCACCGGTAAAATCTTAACACATTGTTTGGTGTTCATCAAAGCTTCAGTTGCCTAGTACCCTGCTAGAGTGCCTTCTATTGTTCAAGTAGATCTCACTATCTACTACTCCTGTTATCAACCAAACCGCTCATTATGCCAGAAATTATTTTTCGTCCGACGTTCCCATTTACTCTTCATTATCTCAATAATAAACAAAATCATTTGGTTTCTGTTTCGTGTTGACTGATGTAGGACGCCTCAGTGCCTACCTTTCGACAGATCTCTTCCTATCAACTTCAACATCTTATCTAGGAAGTTGATCCAGAAACCCATCAGTACCCGGATACTTGTAGACATCAGTGGTAGGTAGTCTTATGTTTGATCAGGGGTCTTCATCATTGGCTCCTGGTCGAATGATTCTACGAGTGTTCAACTTCAACTCATTTTATTCACTCGCTAGATTGTAATGTGCATCTTAGGGACCATCATCATTATCGATGGCCACCATCGCGTCTGTTAACATTTTTCATTATCGACTGGTAATCAGAAAATTTCTCACATGTTCGACGACAACTCATTCATTCACATGTTGAGGAATATGCAGTTTAAGTGAATCGGCAGTCAAGACCTTGGGGAAAAGGCTACATCATTAAAGTTTTGTTTCCTTCCCCAAGTTGCGATATTGTTTATGGAGACAACTTCTTCAGCCTGATCCTGTTATGACAGACACTTCCACATTGTGCCTATCGATGGAAAGATTCTTCATATCTCTATTCTATAGAAATCATGTTGTTTAAGCTATTGAGCATGGGACATGCCCGACTCAAGGCAGATACTATATTTTCTGACATATGTTGTTGTTTCAGGTTTTCCTCAATCTTTCAATCTCTTTATCTCTACACAAATTATAAATTATTTCGGCCATCGTCTTCGTCTCTGACCTCACACTTTAGGGGGCATCTGTTACAGGTCAAAATACCTCCTCATCAGCTCAGAGGGGAAGACAAATATGGAAGGAGTACAAAGACCTAAATTAAACCTATTTCTGCCAGGGTAACGCCGGTCTATAACAACACAAGAGCGTTATAACGCAGCTAATCAGTGAATGGGCCGCGTTAGTGGCTAAGGCAACGCTCTGTTTACACTGGAGGGAAGCGTTACCCGTGTTTTAAGTTTGAATCGGGAAAAGCCCGCGGAGAATGATTTGAATCTCCGACTTTCCCTCACAAGAGAGTCAGTTCACAAAAGAAACTGCAGAGCACCAGTTCATTATTGGTCATTGCTATAACAAGACTGAACTCCAAAGGAGGAAAAAGCATAGAGATTAAAGAAACATCTAAGTTTTTTCCATTCCAAACTAGTGGAAAGAGAAGGGAAACAATGGCTTTCTCCCTCTCCTATAAGAAGGAGATGAAGGCTCTTAATTGAAGGTCGAAGGATTGCTAAAGGTTTTGGCATACTTGTGGGATAGAGAATAGTGTTATATTGTGAAGGCCAAGAGTTAAAAAGGTTCCTAGAGATCTTGTTGACTTGGTCTTCTTCACTTGAGAGATAAAAGAGATTGGGAGACTGAGGAGGGCTTGGTACAACCGATGGTTGTAATCCTCCTTCTTTCAAAATCAATAGAACTGTGTTCTTTTTGTCCATTCAATGCTTAATATTGTCATTATTGTTTGAAAATTTACATTGCATGATATGAATGGCTTAGATGTGTATAATCTAGAAGTTCATTATATATTGACTTGATTGATAAGATATATGTTATGTTAGAAACTACGCAGGTGCTTTGACTGATTGCAGGACTAAGATTTGGAGCCGGTGAAGAAGGACTCTTGTTTCACTGCCTAGCACTCTCCAAGGGACTCCAAGATCGTCAAAGAGGTAATTCTCTATCGCATTCCATTCAGTTATTTTAAGTTAATATGAACATGCTCATGCCATATTTTTGAACAGCACAACTAATCTTACTGTCTACCTCGGGCACCGGAAAGCCCTAAGAGGGATATTCGAAAACCAACAACCCAAGTAGTTTACCCTATAGTAGTGGAGGGCGAAGCCGCAGCAGGGAAACAAAGTCTGGGTCGAGTTGGGTAAAAATGCGTTCGCCGTTCACCTACGGGTCGAGTCAGGTTATTTCCAGAGGGTGCATGTGGTGCAGTGTTCAGTGCATGGTCGAGTCGGGTTCCTTCCGCAGGACGCGTGCATAATAGTGTTCAGGGCAAGCGCGTTCAGGTCGATTCGGGTTCGTGCAGCGTGCCTGCATTTAGGACGCGCGGAACAGTGTTTGAAGGCATGGAGTTCGTTCAGCAGGGTCGAGTCGGGTTGAACACGTTCAGGAAACGCATGAAGACCGCGACCCCATTGACCCGTGTGCAAAAACGCGTTCAGGGTACCGAGGGCGTCTGTGACCCGGGTGACCCACTCGAACCAGAATTCGCGTAGACTTCAAAGACATGTTCTGAAAGGGAATTTTGGGGTTCCTTTCGATTGTTTGCACTGTTGGGAAGCTGTTAAGGCTAGACCGAGGTACAAGCACATTTGGCAAGAAGCATAAAATGGTTTATGGAGGCTTAGTTGTATAATTATTGCAGACTGTACATATTTATTGAAGCATAATACCGGGTAGACTTATTAACGAGATTTTCCCCTACCTTGAATGTATGGGCGTTCATGTGGTTTGATATTGATGTTTATTGTTATTTTATTTCTGCACAAGAACACTTTGAAAGATTAATTAAACAAGTGTTGAGTTAGGTGTAGTCTACTTATTGAGTATTTGAAAAGAGAAAAATAAGGTAGTGCCGCACCCGTCTATAGAGTGGTTGGGAGACTACCACAGGTATAGGGGCGTGGCAGTTGGTATCATAGCTACATTTTCGTGGCTTTTTTATTATTGAGCAGGGGTACAGTTGCAGTGTTACAGGTGGTATTGAAGCTTGATGGATGAGTTTGTTTCATTGGAAATGAACTTCAAAGAAATTAAAGAGAAGTCGAAGGAAGTGGAAAAGGAGTTTCATGAGGTGAGTCGAACCATTGATACATTGTGCAAGAGGAGGACATCTGGCATGAGCAAACATGAAATGTTTCTACTTATGAAGAAAGTGAGAATTCTCTGAGCAGAAATGGAAAAGGTGGAAGAAGAGCGAAGGAAGTTACTTGATAAGCTTCTCAAACTTAGAGACCTTGGAAAGATGAAACACGGTGGCATGAAGCCCACTATGGCCGAACCAAAGGATGTTGTAGATGGGATTGAATTCAAGGAAGAACTTGATGAACAATTTGGACGAGGACCAAGCACATTACAAGCATTGATGGTGGAAAATTCTCACAAGGATGTTGCAGATGTGGTAGAAGTCGAGGACGAACTTGATGAACAGGTTGGACCAGGGCCAAGCACATTGCGAGCATCGGTGATGGATGATTCCGAGGAGGATGTTGAGGATGCGGATATGATCGAGGAAGAAATCGTGGAACAAGTTGAACCTGGACCAAGCACATTGCAAGAATTGGGGGATGAACTGCATGGAAATGTTGCAGAGGTGACAATGATCGAGGAGGAACTTTATGAGCAGGCGGTACCAGGATCAGAAGCATTGCAGAAATTTATGAGGACATAGGACACTTGCTTAGAGAGGCTTCATGAAGATATGATTGGTGTTTCAATTGAGCATCTGGGAGATGGACCGTATGCATGGATGGGAAAGAAGATGACTTCTTTGCCAATACCATGGAGGACCTTTCCTCGGGTGATTATGATGGAACCTTGTACATTGGAGAAGCAAGGAGCATTTCTTGTTGTAGACCTTGATAGGGAAATTTGTGACCTTGCTCTAGTAGGTTCGAATTCCTATGACAAGGGTGAAACTTGATGATCTTTGTGATAGATATGGGTCATGCTTAGCCACATGGAAATTGGCTAGGTGCCCGACACGACTCATGGACTTCCTTGGTGGTAGGGCACATTGTTTGGGTAGACTTCTCCATGGCATACAACCAAGAAGGAACTCTTGGTGCACCTTTAGTGGGGGAGAAGCCTTGGAGGAAGTACCCATGATGATGATGGTAGAAGTGACCGAGGGCACTTAACCTGTACGATATACACATGATGGTGACTAGATTTGAGATGTGTCTACTCTTTATGGACACACAGGGAAACAAAATTCACGTACATTGACATGAGGGCATGGCGGGACATTATGTGGATACATTATGCAAGTGCACTTACTAGGTGCCCACTTATGAGCATCATGGAGGAGTGTCAAGCAGGAATATGCTTAGCATGATCGATTTTTGGTGCTACATGGAGACCTTTTATAGATGGGTTGATGGATGTTGTTCACTTTGAGCAAGAAGACATTGGTTGGATGAGTAGCCTATGAGCACATTCATATGACTTGCAGGGTGAGAACAACTTGTGGTGGCACTCGTGGGAAATACAAGTATGCTTGCCAACGATTTGGATAGGATGATGCATGGGAGTTCATGATGGAGTTGCATTCGTTGGAGGCTTCATACTACAATGATCTTGCAGTATCTGGTTCACTGAGGAGTTGAGATCGAGACTGGTCTTGATTTTGATGCACTATGGGATGCATACCTTTGAGCGCATTTACGGGGTGTGTTTGTGAGGAGTCACTTGATGGAGATGCGGCGATGGGATGCCTTGGTGGTATACAATAGGGCATGGGTTGAGCCTTCTTGACTTAAATTTGGTACGCACGTTGGATGCATATTGCAGATGGGATGAACATAGCTTCATGGACCTGAATATGGCACATTGTTGAGAGGATGTTCTTGACTTGATTTGAGGAGGGCCTTTCACATGTGGATGATGCTCGATAGTTGTGGCTGTATTTTGAATAGCGCGTGGAGATTGGCATCATGGGCAGCACATTTAAGATAGAGATGGCTTGTTGGATGGACATCATGTTGCGGATGAGACGGATCTCCATGGATTGATTTACTCTCATATGGGATGGATCCTTGATTGAGTTGATGGGTGTGATAGGATGCGAGAGGGACAACTAACGCATGGTAAGAGGATGCACATTCCCATAATGAGATTTCCTAGTTAGACTGATCACCCGAACAGTTTGATTTATGAGGGCTATAGAACCGTGCAGAGTTATGCACGGGTGCCTTGCTGTCACGCCCCTATACCTTCAGCGGTCTTTCAACCATGTTATAGACGGGGTGCGGCACTGCCGTACTTTTTATTTTCGTAATACTCAAGTATGTAGCCTACGCCTTTAGCAACACCTGTTAAATCAATTGAGAAAATATTCTTTCAATATGCAGAAAACATAAACATCATCATCATATCCACAGTGTATGCCCATACATACAAGGGAGGGGAAACTCCCTGTTAATAATGAGTCTGCCCGATAATATGTTTCATAAGTATGAAATAGAATATAAGTTTCAATCCAGCAAAAGGCCTCCTTTGATCCTTGGAAAGGCAAGCTACCTTCTGTCGAAGCTTACAATGCTTGAAAATAATTAACTAGCCAACAAAAAATCATTTACAACGTTAGAATTCACCTAGGGAATTTTCTGCATAAAACTGCCCAAGTGCTGTCGGGTCACTCGGGTCACCACTTGCCTATGAGTTTAGACCTTCCCACAAGTTCTCCGTGTGTCCAATCCACTTCCAAGCTATGTGGTTAGCCCCGTCCCGTCAATATGCACCCGCTAAAACTTTCGGCACTCAATTCTAACCTACGATGACCTCAGAACGAGCTCTGAACTGAAGTTCAGACCTCTTGCAGACGCCCTGCGGAAACGCATTTGGTTCGGGTCGTTTTGTTTCAGGGAGACCGTATCAATTTTGCTAAGTTGTGACCGCCCGAGAGCCTTGTGCACGTTCGGCCGGCCGGTTTGCCGTTTGCTCCCATGTGCGTCCATTCGGTCAGGCGTGCCGTGTCGCGCCAGGTGAGGGTGCTCGGCCAAACGCGCTCGGGTCGGGTCGTTTGGTCCGAGGGCGCCCGTATCAGATTTGATAAGTTGTGACCGCCCGGGTGCCTTGTGCATGTTCAGGCCGCCCGTTTTCCGTTTGCTCCCATGTGCGTCTGTTCGGTCGGCGCGCTGGGTCACCGCGCCCGGCCAAACGCGGTCGGGTCGGTTCGTTTGGTTCGAGGGCGCCTGTTTCATATTTTCTAAGTTGTGACTGCCCAGGTGCCTTGTGCACGTTCGGGCGGTCCATTTTCCATTTTCTCCCATGTGCGTCCGTTCGGTCGGGCGCGCCGCATCGCGATGGGTCGTCGCGCCCGACCAAATGCTCTCGGGTTGGGTCGTTTGGTCCGAGGGAGTCCGTTTCATATTTTCTAAGTTGTGACCGCCCGGGTGCCTTGTGCATGTTCGGGCGGCCTGTTTTCCATTTTTTCCCATGTGACTCCGTTCGGTCGGGCGTGCCGGGTCGCCGCGCCCGACAAAATGCGCTCGGGTCAGGTCGTTTGGTCCGAGGGCGCTCGTTTCATATTTTCCAAGTTGTGATCGTCCAGGTGCCCTGTGCATGTTTGGGCAGCCCTTTTTCTGTTTTCTCCCATGAGCGTCCGTTTGGTCGGGCGCGCTGCGTCGCGTCGGGTCGCCACGTCGCACCGGGTCGCCGCACCTGGAAAAACGCGCTCGGGTCGGGTCGTTTGGTCCGAGGGCACCCGTATCATATTTTCTAAGTTGTGACCACCCAGGTGTGTTGTGCACATTCAAGCGGCCCATTTGCCGTTTGCTCCCATGTGCGTCTATTCGCTCGGGCAGGCCGTGTCGCGCCAGGTCGCCGCGCTCGGGTCGGGTCGTTTGGTCTGAAGGCGCCCGTTTCATATTTGCAAAGTTGTGACCGCCTAGGCGCCTTGTGCATGTTCGGGCAACCATTTTTCCATTCGCTCCCATGTGCATCCATTCGGTCTGGCGCGTCGTGTTACATTGGGTCACCGCATAGCGCAGGGTTGCCATGCCCGCCCAAATGCGCTTGGGTTGGGTCGTTTGGTCCGATGGCGCCCGTTTCATATTTTCTAAGTTGTGACCACCTGGGTGCCTTGTGCACATTCGAGCGGCCCGTTTGCCGTTCGTTGCCATGTGCGTCTGTTCGGTCTTACGCGCCGTGTCGCACTGGGTCGCCATGCTCGGGTCGGGTCGTTTGGTCTGAGGGCGCCCGTTTCATATTTTCTAAGTTGTGATTGCCCGGGTGCCTTGTGCACATTCGGGTGGCCCTTTTGCCATTTTCTCCCATGAGCATCCATTCGGTCGGGTGGGCCGTGTCGTGCCAGGTCTTCGCATCGCACCGTGTCGCCACACCCAGCCAAACGTGCTCGGGTCAGGTCGTTTGGTCTGAGGGCGCTCGTATCAGATTTGCTAAGTTGTGACTGCCGGGCTGCCTTGTGCACATTTGAGCGGCCCGTTTGTCATTTTCTCCCATGTGCGTCCGTTCGGTCAGGCGCACCGTGTTGCACCAAGTCACCGCTTCGCATTGGGTCGCCGCACTCGGGTCAGGTCGTTTGGTCCGAGGGCGCCCGTTTCATATTTGCTAAGTTGTGACTGCCCAGGGACCTTGTGCGTGTTCAGGCGGCCCATTTTCCATTCGCTCCCATGTGCGTCCGTTCGGTCTGGTGCGCCGTGTCACGCTGGGTCACCGCGTCACGCTGGGTTGCCGCGCTCGACCAAACGCACTTGGGTCGGGTCGTTTGGTCCGCGGGGGCCCATATCATATTTTCTAATTTGTGACCATCTGGGTTCCTTGTGCATGTTCAGGCAGCCCATTTGCCGTTCGCTCCCATGTGCATCCATTCGGTCCATTCGGGTGGGCGCGCCATGTCGCGTCGGGTGAGGGCGTCCTTTTGGGTCGGGTCGTTTGGTCTAAGGGCGTCCGTTCGGGTCGGGTCATTTCGTCTGAGGGCACCCATGTCATATTTTCTAAGTTGTGACCGCCCGGGTGCCTTGTGCACGTTCGGGCGGCCCGTTTGCCGTTTGCACCCATGTGTGTCCATCCGGGTGAGGGCGTCCGTTCGGGTCGGGTCATTTTGTCTGAGGGTGCCCATGTCAGATTTGATAATTTGTGACCGCCTGGGTGCCTTGTGAACGTCCGGGTGGCCTGTTTGTCATTTGCTCCCATGTGCGTCCGTTCGGTCGGGCGCGTCGTGTCGCACCGGGTGAGGGCATCCGTTCGGGTCAGGTCGGGTCGTTTGGTCCGAGGGCATCCATTCGGGTCGGGTCGGGTCATTTTGTCTGAGGGCATCCCTTCAGGTCGGGTCGGGTCATTTGGTCCGAGGGCATCCGTTCAGGTCAGGTCGGGTCATTTGGTCCGAGGGCATCCGTTCGGGTCAGGTCGTTTGGTCGGAGGGTGCCCATGTCAAATTTGCTAAGTTGTGATCGCCCGGGTGCCTTCTGCACATCTAGGCGGCCCGTTTGCCGTTTGCTCCCATGTGTGTCCATTCGGTCGGGCGCGCCGTGTCGTGCTGGGTGAGGGCGTCCATTCAGATCGAGTTTTTTGGTCCCAGGGCGTCCATTCAGGTCGGGTCGTTTGGTCCGAGGGCGTTCGTTCAGGTTGAGTCGTTTGGTCTGAGGGTGCCCGTGTCAGATTTTCTTAGTTGTGACCACCCAGGTGCCTTGTGCATGTCCAGGTAGCCTGTTTGTCATTTGCTCCCATGTGCGTCCGTTCGGGTGGGCGCACCGTGTCTCGCCGGGTGAGGGCGTCCATTCGGGTCAGGTCATTTGGTCCGAGGGAGCCTGTTACACTAAAATCTTCATCCTGACATTTTACCATGAGTATGAGCTCATTATTACTCATACTTCCTCCTTTTTCAAGTCCAACATATCAGCTCCTCATGTCAAGCTTCAAAATCAGAGAAAAGTCCCTAAAATCCCCTAAGAATTGGTATCGCACTTTCTCTATGCATTCCCTGCGGTCCCGTACCTAAAGTTCAGCCTGCATGCGTAACCATACCGCACGTTCTTTGTGTAATGGGTGCGGACCTCTGTAAAACATAAAAAGGCGAGAAAGTAAAGATAAAAAGTGAATTCCAGATGAATTCTAGAAGATTCTAGATGGGAATTTTCGGGAATGGATACGCTTTGAGAAGGTTCATGCATCCCTCACTTGATGGAGCTAACCCCTTGATGGAAGGAGCTAATCCCTTTGAGGGAGGATTCTATCCCTTCATATTTGGAACAAGAAACCTCCTCTTTTCCACTATAAAAAGAGGCCTTGGGTAGCCTCAAAGGGAGTTCAAGCTTAAGATATTTGAAGTTAAATGTTGTTGAAATTCAGTCTCAATTAACTAAGACTTTCTGTGAGGTTAAATCACTCTTTCTGTGAGGTTAAATCACTCATCTCTATTTGTCTTGGTTCAAAGAGTGCAATGCTTATCAAATTAGAAGATATTCCTGCTTCGGACCCCAGGAGGACCTGCACAACATCAAGGAACATGTTGTAAAGGTTTTCTTTATTTTAAGTTAATACAAATATACTCATTTCTCTCATTAAACTGTCTATTCATGGTTTATTTCATAAATTCCTTGATCATTATGATAAGTATGGTTTATAATAATGTCTATACAGGTGTTGCTTAATCTTTTTGCTTGTTTATGACTGCAGATTCACGAGGAATGTTCTTTCAGTGCACGGGAAGGACTTCAACGAAATCAAGCAAGCGTTGGACGTAAGGTAGGCCTTACACCTATATAGTGTTTTTATGAATCTTATATACTTAGAGAGAGATTAGTATAATTGGCTGTTTGTTGCTAGTTACCTTTAGTACTAGAGAGATCGGTCTTGTCCGAAAGACGGATTAATCTACACAACAAAATGGCGACTCCGCTGGGGAAAGAACTTGTTGTTTTTGGTTCTCTTTTATTTTTGATTTGAGGAAACATTTTTTCCTAGTTTTTGATTGATACACATCTGTCTGGGTAATTTAAATTTTCCCTGTTTTTGAAAATTTAGAAATATTTTATATTTTTCTATAATTTTTCCTAGGACCGCACTTTGCTATACTTTGACAGTGCGGGCAGGTTCACACTTTCTCTATAGAATACAGTGCGGGACCGCACCTGTCAACACTGGTTACCTGCGGACCCTGTAAAAATTTTAGAAAATCTCTAGGTTTCTTTTTCTAGTTTATTTTTAGATCTTTGGTTTTTGCCCAGACTGGTTATTGTGTCTATCAAGAATTTATTGTGAATGAACTCCAACAGTGTTAATGTTTTGATGATTTTCTAGAAGCTTTTGCTGATTGGATTGTTTTTCCTGCTTGGTCTTTGTAGTGATTCGAAATTTTGAAAATTTGCAGTATCTCAGATTACATTGATCTCTTTTTGTCTTTTGAATCCGACCTAATTGTGAAAACATCCTATATTGAGAAATTAAGCCTTTTTTTTCTTTGCAAATCTTCGAAAAAACTTGGTTCAAAGTTTTGAATTTCATTTTTGTAAAAACATATTTTGAGTGTTTTTTATCTGTTTGTTATCTAAACGAATAGATTCTTAGTTTGCTGAACAACTAAGGAAAACATTCATAAAAAAAATCTAAAAAAGCTTTTACTCAATTTAGATCATAGTTCTCAAGATTAGATTTTGTAGTTTTGAGTAGTTTTAGTTTTGTAGTTTTCTTTCGAAGGAAAATTGTTTTGTAGCTTCTAGTTTGGAAAAGAAAAGGATTTTTCTTGTGAGATTTGATAGTTTATTGAAAAGAAAAAATAGTTTCTTTCAATTATTTTTCATGTTTAAAGAAGGAATTAAAAGGATTGCATTCTCTAACTCTTTCTTTAGATAGAAAGTTCATTGAAAAGAAAAAGAATTGAATATCATCATAGGTGCATTTTAGTGTTTTTTGGAAGTCGAGTCTTCACATCATCCAAAGTTTCATTTCCGCACCCATTGACTTAAGAAACAGCTCATAAAAGTAACGCTTAAATAAAATTCATCTAGTAATCTTTTTATTTCTAGGGCTCTTATCACCAACATAGCTTAGGCTAGTATCTTGGAGTAGGGAGTAATTAACTCTCCAAGATAGCTAAAAAAAACAAGTAGACAAATCTTGCGGTAGGAAGAATTCCAGTTGTTGCATGTATGCTCTGGGAAGCTCCTCTTAAAGGAGTTAAGCATGAGATCATATCTGAACTAGTGGGGTAATCAATCCTTCCTCATTGGGAACGATAGAAAATATACACGTATTAAAAATGGTAAACCTCGGATAGACCATTGTCGAGGAGCCAGGGGTCACTTGTCGGTAAACCTTGGATTCTTTCAAGGAACCTTCAAGGGGATTGAGCTTTGTTACTCTGCCCTTGCGTGTGTGTCGGATCGTAGAATGTTCCCCCAGGTATATTTGTTTCAGTTGGTAACCTTAGTGACCATAATATTTAGGATTATTTCCTAAGGTGACGGTGGAGGGAAGATCCCACTGTACCTGGAACAGACGTCGACTAGACTCACTTGGACTCTCTGGGGGGTTATCCTCACTCGAGATGGTTTTGTGAAGAAACGTGTGCCAGTCTGTTTCATTAAGCAGGTTGTTGGGGTAACTGTTCCAACCGCCCTTTTCATGTTAAAATTCTACTAAGTTGGATTTCATCACCAACTAGTGATTTTAGTACGGAAAGTTACCTGTTTGTGTGTGGTTTGAACTCTTAGATTTTTTAAGAAAATGATTCAATTGTTTGTTTCTCAGAGACTTTAGGTGTTTTCATTGAAATTTTTCTTTGTTTGCGTGTGATTAGATAATTTTTAATCGTGGCGGAATTGCCGAGACAATCCCGGAGAATACAAGGGAAACCTCCTGAATATTCACCAGGTCAACTTGAAGGGCTTCGAGCTCTGGTACCACACAGTAGCCGTAGACTTAGATCAACAGAAGTTGAAAGCTCTGCTATAGTTATACATCCTGATCATCAAATACCTAAAACAGAATACATTCAAGAACCGATTTCAGTTTCTGAAGTTACTGAAAATATTTCTCCTTCTGGTGAATTATCTGACGAACCTAAAATCTCTGAACCTGAAACTGAATCTTCTGTGTTAGAAACTTCCTCAGGATTTATCTCACCAACTTCTAGCGATCCAGGTTCACCTAGGGTAAGAAATATCATTACAGAAAATCTTCCCTCTGGACTTATTTCTATTAAAGAACTTACTAATCCAGACGACGACATATCTCTTCCCAACTCCCCTCAATCGTTAAATCTTAGGGAGCGTGAATCTATTTTCTACAGCCCCATTCGAACTAATCCTTGGTATCTCTCTTTAACAGACTTTTTAGAGAATCTGGGTCTTGCTTTTTATCCACCTCGAGTTCCATTTCATCCTACACCCAGAGGTTATTATCCGTCATCTATTATGGCTGGTGAGTCATCCATGTTTTCTCAAACGCCTGAATCATTTTTACATGGTGGTCCTTCCGTTCCTGCGGGATATCAGTCTTTGTCTGGTAATTTCTCGAGAGAAGCTCCTCAACCCATCGAAAATGCGTTATCAACTGGTCTTGATAGACTTAAAATTGAAACGTCGAACGCAGAACAAATTTTTATGATGTCTGGTAATATTCCCAATCCTCAAGCTCAAGGCAGTCAGTTTCCTTCTGGGGGGCAACCTCAGGGAACTCAATTACCGCCTGGGGGGCAACCTCAGGGTAGTCAATTACCGCCTGGGGGGCAACCTCAAGGTAGTCAGTTACCACCCGGGGCACAACCTTAAGGTAACTTTTTCCCAGGACAAACTGTAGATCCATATTATTTTGGGGGGCAACCCCAAGGACAGTATATACCTCAGGGTTACCAACCTCAAGGACAGTACATTCCTCAAGGTCAACCCCAAACTCAATATGCTCCTCAGGGTCCTCAACAACCCCAACTTCAGTACGTGCCTCAAGGTTATCAACCTCAAGGGCAGTACCCAATGCAAGGTTACCAACAGCCTTCTGGTCAACCATCTGTTTAAGGAGCCAGAAATTTACCCTTTTATCAACCCTACGTTCAACCAGGTTTTGGTCCTTACGTTCAACCTTCTACAGGACAATACCCCAGAATGATGGTGTGGGATCCATCCCAATATCAACAACCTTTGCAGTCTAATGTGCAGTTACCTTATCAACCTGGTCAGCCATTGGTTTCTGGTTCTACTCAGCAACCTGTTCAACCAGCTATTCAAACTCCTGCATCTAGTTCAGTTCAGCAGGCTGGGCCTAGTACACCTCAGACTCCGCCCCAAACTGCTGTAACTGCTGCAACGTCTGTTCAACCAGTCACACCTGTTTCTGGAGTATCTGTAGCCCCGAGTTCGGCTATCCCTGCATCCGTACCAACTCCTCAAGTCTCTATACCTCAGTCAAGACCTTCAGTTCAGACTACAGTTCAGATGCCTGCAGGACAAACTGGTACAAGTATAGTTGTTACAATTCAACCTCAATTTACTTATCAACCGTACCAAGGACAACCGCAATTCGGTCCCTATGTTCAGAATCCGAGCTATCAACCATACCCTGGTTATACTTATCAACAACCTCAGTATGGTCCGATTCATCCTGGTTATCCAGGAGGTTATACAATACCTAATGCTAATCCGATTCCTAGTTATCCTGGGTATCCGCCTCCTGGATCTGCTTTGGCTTCTCAAGGTTTTCGTGACCCTAACCGTCAATTACCGTTTATCGCAACTTTGGACTTACCTTATTTGACGCGCCTTACAAATGATCCTATTTTCTATTATCAAAACTGGCCGCCAATGCCTCATAAGTTGCCCAGTGATATACCAAAGTTTGAAGGTAAGTCAGGAGAGGATCCATCAAATCATGTTATGACTTATCACCTTTGGTGTGCATCTAATTCAATCATTGATGATTCAATTCGCTTACGTCTTTTCCAAAGAACCCTCATAGGTCTTGCAGCCAAATGGTACATTGAGTTGCCACGAGGCTCATTTCATAATTTCAGTCAGTTAGCAACATCTTTCTTAACTCATTTCCAGTTGCCTGTCAGATACGACAATGGCACAGAATTATTAACTTCGCTAAAACAATCTACGTCCACGTATATTTCTGATCATATTCATGAATGGCGACGTAGACGACGTTTGGTGAAAGTTTATATTCCGGATCAAATTTTGGCAGAATGGTTTGTTAAATCATTGTTGCCCAAGATCACTGAAGATGTAGCTAAGGCTGGTGTTGTTACTGAAGAGCAAGTAATTGCTCAGGCTCAGTACCTTGACCTCGTTTATACGCAGTCAGGTACTCTACATGAAAAAATCCCAGACCTTCCAAAACAAGGTCAAATAGTTGCCGCTCCTTCAGGGTCTCATGCCGTTGACAGTATGATTGGTACAGTTAGTTTTAAAAGTAAGAAGAAATCCTCAAACAATTCTTCTCCAATTATAACTTTACCTGATTCCCCGAAAGGAGAATCCTCTCCCGAAGTTTCTGCCGACATTCATGTCGTTGAAACATCTACGACAAAATCAAAATACGGTGGTAAAAAGAAGGGGAGGAACAAAAACAAAAAGAATTCAAAAGAGAAAACAGATAAAGACGAATCCAATGACGAAAAACGTAAACCTCGTTATCCTTGCTTCATTTGTGAACAGGATCATTTCACGAAAGAATGTCCATATCGAGAGGAAGTTACGAAACTCGTTAAAGGATCGCAACAACCTGCTGTCTTGAAGGATCCCTTTCCAATTCAAGATAGTAAGACGATTGGTTCTTCCTCGACTACTTTAGAAGAGCCTATTATGATGATGTCTCATGTAAGGGTTGCGACGCGATCGCAAGATTACGGTTCTAGGAATCCCGTTGATGGTAAAGAAGGAGAGTCTTCTAATGCGAA
>JAXQQM020089003.1:0-34070 GCA_034641835.2 Pinus albicaulis | reverse complement strand
CCACTCTCAGGTGCGCTTGGGGCTTTGCAACGCACCGTCTCCCTTAGAGACCGCGTTTCCCCCTATGCTAACAAAATTCCCTTTGAATTTGTCATTGCTATTGTTGTGGATCATTATCTCGCATATCCTTTTTCATATTTTATTTCGAAATCAAAAAATGGAGAAAGCTAATTCAAGGGCATTAACAACTCAAAATGAAGAGTTGAAGAAGATCATTATGAAAATTGGTGTGGATCCAAATGATAAAGCTGCAATTCAAAAACTCATGAAAAGTGCAGAAATGGAGATATCTTCATTAAGGAAAAAGCTAAAATTACCAGCTACAGAGCACTCAATGGCCGCAGAAGTAGCTGAGGTGGAAAAAGAAAAGGAAAATTTACGTCTGCAACTGTTACAAAAAGATGAAGAGTTGTCCAAAGTGAAGCAGACTGCTATATCTCTGCAGAATCATATTGAAAACCACACTTGCACTTTTATTTCCCCTACAGGTGATGCCGATTTTGATCCTCAAGCACAGGTTGTTCAGCTCAACACCGAATTAAAGTTAGCAGAACGAGATCGTAAGCAGGTTCAATCAGAGTTGGAAATAGCTACCAAGATCATGCGAGCATGGGAGGATAAAGCGAATGAGAACAAGCAGAAGTTACAAAAGGCTGAGGATGAAATTAAAGATCTTAAAGAAAAGTTGAAAGGTAATATCTTACTTTTAAGAGCTAAAGATATCATCTGGGGCGAAATAATTTCTGAAATGAAATCCAATTGGGATTCCTTAAATATAATTGCTAAGGAAAAACGCCTCATTTCAGAGCATGAAGAAGAGATATTGTCTGAAAAGCAAACGGTCATGAAAAGAGAAAATTGGGCTAAAAATTTTATAGATTTTATCAATTCCAAATCAGATGAGGAGTTAGAAGATATGGAAATACAAGACAAATATTTTTACGCTGAAGAAGTCAATAAGATGATAATTAAGAATAACCTTCGACAAGTAGCAGAGAAAAGGTTACTGGGAATAAAGGAGGTGGTAAAGAAGTTTGACATAACATTTGATAAATTGAACAGGACAGGTTTACCATCATGCTGGACAGAAAAGGGAAATATTTTGACATGGAAGTTTTATGAAGATGCACTAACACTGGCAAAAAGCAGGGCAGATAGCAGGCACAAAAAAACTCAAGTTTTAAGGGGAGAAACATTGTTTAACTTTTTGCAGAGGAATTTCAACTTGCTATGGATGGTTAAAACACTCTTCACAGAAAGGCTTACTCATAGTCAGGCTGTTGCATTTAGATTGGAATATCTTAGTTACAAGAATGCTTCTACAACTCAAGGTGAACTTTGGAAAAAGTGTAAAACTTTTTCCGTGGATACAGCAAAAGAAATCCCAATGGCTAAATCAAAAGCAGTCGATGATTCAGAAATAGCTTCAGGACCAGTTCTTCCTTTAGATTAGAAGTTTTAAAAATCCTCATTATGTCATTTCTCAGGATTATGTAAATGTAATAAGACTTTTTCGAGGCATGTACCTCCATGACAGTTAACAGTTTAGGTAGTTAAAGTTGGTTAGAGTAGTTAGGATCAGTTTCATTACTGGAAACTGTTTTGTCATAATGTATTTAAAGACAATTTGAAGAAGGAGAAGGGTGCCGAGTTTTGGACCTTGAAGCCTAATTTTGTACTGAAAAATATTGAATCAATGAAAAGTTTTGCAAGTTTCCTTCATTCTATCTATGTTGAATAGTTTTCCAGTTTTCATTTCGTTTCCATATCTATGAATAAAATAGAGTGATTTGAGTTGCAGGTCTCTTGATATCTGTGTATCTAAGAGTTAAACATCCTTAATGGGCGCTCCTCTATTTTAACTTTATTGTTGCTCACTTCTTCAGGGTTTTATAATGGTAGATTCTATTTTAAGCAGCATATCAAATTGAAATCCTTTTCTTTCTTTTTCTTCCATTCATTCACTTCAATATAAAGAGAACATGGCATTGCAGAACTTGTAGGGGTTTGATATTTGGAGATTATATTATTAATATTTGAAGGTTTAATAAACAGAGACAGATATACACTTGTTTGTGACATAATCTTTAATGTCTTGAGCACGGATTCCTTTACACAACAAGGAATTGTTTCTCAAGGAACAACATTAATTGGCGCCGTTGCCGGGGATCGAAGATTCGAAGATTTTCCCTGGGTTTTGTTTTACATTTCCTCTGGTTGTTCAGAGAGGAGGAAATAGTACGCTGTGTTTGTTTGAAAATAGCTCTGGCTCCCAAGAAACCTCACACGAGGTCAGATACCTCTCAGCAAAAAGTTCCTGTTTTGTCGGATCTTGAGAAGCTTGTTTCAAAGAAGGGCCAGAGACCAAAAATATTAGATACACCTGAAATTACACTGCTTGCACCAGGCAGCAGTTCACACATTTTATCATCCAAGAAAGCTTCCAAGAAACTCATTTTCTTGGAAGAAGAATCATCACCATCACCCGTTCGTTTTCAAGAACCCACATTAGAAGAGCAATCTTTGGAGTTTGTGTCTTTTCCTTTTATAGAAACTCAGCCCCATATAGCTGCCAGCTCTTCTGCAATCGTTCATTCTCCAACTCCTATATCAGTTGTTTCACCTCATTCATCCCTACCTACAACTAGTATTCATTTTACCCCCGCTCAAGGAGCAGTTAACCCAGGCGTAAATATGGCAGTCCCTGCAGCCCCTGCTTTCTTGATGAATAGATATGCACCATTAAATCTAGCCCAACCATTGCATGATATGCCTCAGGAGTACCTCAAGTTTCTCCCTAGATTTACTGGTGAAGATGAAATAACCGCAGAACAGCACTTGCCCCTGTTTTGCACATTTGCAGAGAATTTAAATGTTGAACATTTAGATGTTGTTATGAGACTCTTTGTTTAGTCTCTAAGTGGAGAGGCAAGGAAATGGTTCAAAGGATTACCTAATGGTTCCATTAACGATTGGGATGCCCTAGAAAGACGTTTCATTGAAAGGTGGGGCGAAAAGAGGGACCACGGCTATTCTTTGACAGAATTTAATGCAATCAAGAAGAAATCTGATGAAAATATGAGTGATTTTGTGAAGAGATTTAATAAATTGTATAATAGTTTTCCTGCAAAGATGAAGCCTCCTCCTATTGGAGCTAGGGTCATTTTTGCTGGTGCATTTGAACTAGAATTCAGTTTCACATTGAGGGAAAGAAGGTCCCCTACGTTGGAGCAGATTCAAACTGATGCTCTTGAGATTGAGGCTAATATGTCCGCTGTTGGTAAAGTTTCAGATAAAGGAAAGGCTAAAGAAGAAGCCTCAGCTCAAGATCAGAGAATTGACGATATGACTAAGGTCATAAAAAATATGTCAAATAAATTGGTAAAGTTGGAAATAGATAGTAAGCCTGCAAGATAGAATAGAGGGGTTTTTAATCCCCAATTTAAAAAACAGCCCCTGCGGATTCTACAAAGAGAAAAGAAAGATCAAGATCAGGTGCAGGCACCTTTGTACATAGAAGCAGCCCCATCCCATTCAGCAGATGATGATGATGAGAGAGAGGATGATGCTCAAATTTCTGATGTGTACATGGAAGACGATAAAACAGAAGAAGAAGCTGAAGAAGGAGTGGAAGAAAATGATCTTTCATTTGATCAAGAAGAGATGGATGATTACTGCAGATAGTTCACAGACTTCATGCAATCTGAGTTGCATAAAAAGTACGATTTTAGGTCAAAAAAGAGACTAAGGACTCAAGATAATGAAGAAAAAGAATCAGAGGCAGCACCTGCTCCAATGGCGACTCCATTCCAGAAAGATCAAACTAAGAAAACAGATAAGGGGAAAAAGCCCATTGACGAAGAAAAAGAGAAGGAAAAGCAGCAAGCAGAAACTTCTCAAAAAAAAGTTAGAGATTCTAATATTTTGGAGAAAGTGGTTACTGTTTCTAATCAAAACTCAAATTCCAAGAAAGATCAAGAAGAACCTGAAAAGTTGACAAAATCAAATCAAACTTTTAGTTTGTCGAAAGAGTTGGAGAAAGTGAAGATTCAAGTACCTCTTCTTGAGTTAATGAAAACACCTGGCTATAAGAAAGAGATTGCCGAGTTTATCAATTTATCTCAGTCTGATGAAGTAGGTGATATAGTAAATTTGCAGGAAGAGAAACCAGTGGTTACATTTGGACCTCATGTTGAAGAGGTAGATTCATCTGTCCCTCCTTTTTATATATCACTTTTGTTACATGATTTTGTTCTACATAACTGCATGCTAGATTCTGGTGCGTCCCACAATCTGATGCCATTGTGTGTGATGAAAGAGTTGAATTTGCAAATCACTAAGCCATATCGAGATCTTTATTCATTTGACTCAAAAAGAGTAAAGTGTGTGGGTCTGATTAAGGATATGGTTGTTACATTGGCTCAAATCCCAGCCAAAAGCATTATGATGGATGTTGTAGTGGCAGATATTCCTGCCAGGTTTGGTATGTTACTATCTAGATCATGGGGGGCAAAGCTTGGAGGAGTTTTGAAGCTAGATTTTACATATGCTATCATTCCCGTTTTCAATGGTGAAGAAAGGAGGTTGTATAGAGAGACTAGATTTCAAAAAACTACTACTAAGAAAGATGCAGGTAATTCACCAATTTATGGCCAAGAGAAGGATGACCTCTCTTGCTTCATGTTGCATGAAGATGCAGAATTTGCTGAAGAATCGCAAGGGCAGCTTCCTTCAGCAATTGTACATAAGGAGCTGCATTCGAACAAGCTATGGAAGTGTTATTTCGATGGTGCGTTTTCCAAAGAAGGTACTAGAGTTGGTTTCATTTTTGTTTCTCCTGAAGGTAACCTTGTGCCTTTTTCTTTCAAATTGGAGTTTGAGTCCACTAATAATGTTGCAGAATATGAAGCATTAATTATTAGTTTGCAGACAACTAAGCAAATGGGAATTCAGTCCATGACTGTGTTTGGGGATTCTGAATTAATTATAAGACAAATTAAGAATTTATGTCAAACTAAACATCCCCGATTAAGAGCATATCGCAATGAAGTTTGGGATTTGATTGAAAATTACTTTGAAGCCTTCAACTTACAGTTTTTTCCCAGGGAAGAGAATAGAATGGCCGATTCTTTGGCAGTTGCAGCCAGTACGTTCAAGCCTCCGATCAATCCAAGGCTAAGGTATGAAATTGAGATGAGATATAGACCTTCAATCCCAGACAATATTAAACACTGGTAGGTCTTTGAGGACGATGAATAGATTAAGCAGTTTTTGTTGATGATTGAAGATTTTGAAGGTCATCAGATTGATTTGGAAACTGATGAAGATGAGTGGGCCGGTAAAACTATGAAAAATAAGATTGGTGGTCAGGAGATTATTCAGTTGAAAGAAAATGTTTTGCCAAGAGGCTTGGTGCCTCTCGAAAGACTGTTTGGTGCTAATGACGTTGCAGTGAATCAAAAGAAAGCAAACCAAGACGAACAGGTGGAAGATTGCAACTTGGGGACTCAACAGGAGCCTAAAATGATCAAATTGTTCAAAGGAATCCCGAAGGACTACAAACAAAGGTACATAGATCTGTTTAGACAATTCAAAGATGTATTTTCTTGGTCCTACGATGATTTGAAAACGTATGATAAGGGTATCATACAACATAAAATCCCACTGAAAGATGGAGTCAAGCCGCATAAACAGAAGCTCCGACAAATCAATCCATTCTTGTTGGCTCCGATTGAAAAGGAGGTGAGGAAATTGCTGCAGGCCAAAATAATTGTTCCCCTAAGATATTCAGATTGGGTTTCCAATCTTGTACCAGTCCGAAAGAAAAATGGAGAGATAAGACTATGTGTAGATTTCAAGAACTTGAATAGGGCTTCATTGAAGGATAATTATCCTTTGCCGAAAATGGATTTTGTCTTACAAAAAGTCACTGGGGCTTATAGATTATCTATGGTGGATGGTTTTTCAGGGTATAATCAGGCTGCTGTGGAGAAGGAAGATCAAAAGAAAACTGCTTTCACTACACCCTGGGGAACACTCATGTACGCCAGGATGTCTTTTGGCCTAATGAATGCAGGAGCTACATTCCAAAGAGCGATGGATATTGCATTTGTTGGGGATCAGTTTGTAGTTATTTATCTGGATGATGTCACAATTTTTTCAAATTCTGATGAAGAACACCTGCAACATTTGTAGAAATCTTTCCTGAAGTGTAGAAAGTATGGATTGTCGTTGAATCCTAAAAAATCTCTGTTTGCCCTAGAAGAAGGAAAACTGTTGGGCCATATTGTTTCAAAGCAAGGTGTGAAGATTGATCCAGCAAGAGTTGAAGCAATACAGTCTATCCCACTACCCCGAAGCAAAAAAGATATTTAGATATTTCTTGGAAAAATTAATTTTCTAAGAAGATTCGTTCCCAATTACGCAGAAATCATCAAGAAGATAACGGACATGTTGAAAAAGGATGCCGAAGTGAAGTGGGACAAAGAAGCCAGAGAGTCTTTCCAAAGGATTAGAGAAGCTTTAAAGGAAGTGCTTGTTCTCATTAGTCCAGATTATTTGAAGCCATTTCAAATTTTCTCGTTTGCATCTCTTTCAACAATTGCTGTTGTGTTATTACAGAGAAATGAAGAAAAGCATGAATAGCTTGTAGCATATTTTAGTAAATTTCTTCGAGATGCAGAATTAAAATATAATATATTGGAGAAACAAGTATACGCTTTGGTGAAAGCACTGAAAGCTTTCAGAACTTATATCCTTCATTCTCAAATCTTAGCATATGTTCCCAATTCAGCTGTAAAAGATGTACTAGTACAGAGCGATGTGGAAGGTAAAAGGGGAAAATGGATCGCTAAAATCCAAGAATATGACTTGGATGTAAAACCAACCAAACTGGTTAAAGGATTGGGATTGGCCAAATTATTGACAGAGTCCAATTTCCAAGCATTGGGAACCAATTTTTTGGCCCCTATAGAGGAAGTTGATGGAGAAACAGGTGATAATCAGTCAAAGACAACAATTAAGTATAAATTTCTCTACTCAGATTGGTATAAGGATATTGTCCATTATTTATGCTTTCTTTCTTGTCCCCCTTCAATAAATAGAGCTAAATGCAGAGCTTTAAAACTTAAGGCTCAGCCTTATGTCATAATTGAAGCAAAATTATATTGGAAGGACCCTGCTGGTGTGTTGTTGTTATGTCTGACAGAGGAAGAAATTTCAGAAGTGATCAAAGAATATCATGAATGCTTGTGCGGAGGTCATTACAGTTGGAAGGTAATTGCTCATAAAATATTCAAATCAGGTTTCTATTGGCCATCTGTGTTTGCTGATGTTTATAAAACAATCAAAAGTTGTCAGAAATGCCAATTATTTGCAGAAAAGAAAAAGCTAGCTCCATTACCTCTTCTCCCTGTTTTTGTTGAAGAACCTTTTAGACAATGGGGATTGGATTTCATTGGGGAAATTAATCCACCATCTAGTGGGCAATTTAAGTGGATACTTACTGCTACAGACTACTTTACAAAGTGGGTGGAGGCAATCCCCACCAGGAAGGCAAATGATTTGGTTGTTATGAAGTTTCTAGAGGAGAATATCTTTAGCAGGTTTGGATGTCCAGTGAATATTGTGACAGATAATGCCCAAGTTTTCAGCTCACTCAGATTTATTAATTTTTGTCAGACTTATAGTGTGATATTGTCTCATTCTACAGCTTATCATCCACAGGGAAATGGATTGGCGGAATCTTCCAACAAAACATTAGTAAAAATTTTGAAGAAGACAATCAGTGAAAATCAGAAGAATTGGAATACAAAGTTAGTTTTTTCTCTATGGGCAACAAGGATGACCACTAGAAGGTCTACTGGCAAGTCTCCTTATGAGCTCGTATACAGCACTCAAGCATTGTTTCCCACACAGTTGGTAAAACCTGTGATTTCTTTCCTCCAAGATGCTCAAGCAGAACCGAATGCCATGATCAGAAGAATGAACAATGTGATGGAGCTAAGTGAAAACAGAAATCAAGTTCGGGACAACTTGCTCACTTATCAGCAGAAGATGAAGGCAATATTTGACAGGAAAGCAAAAGAAATCATGTTTCAGAAGGGAGACTTAGTATTGAGATGGGATACACGAAGGGAAGACAAAGGGAAACACAACAAATTTGATCCCTTGTGGTATGGCCCATTCAAAATTAATGAAGTCAGAGGAAATAATACTTTCGTGCTAGAAAATATTGAAGGAGAAGTGCTGGATATGCCTGTGAATGGGCAATATCTCAAGCATTATTTTCGGCATTAAGCAGCTATTTTTTCATCATTGTATATATCCGGTGTGATCAGTGTACATTTCCATCAAGCAATGTGTGACTCCATGCCCGAGGTGAAGGCACTAATCTGCAGGTTCTTAGTGTTTCGTGGTAAAAACACTATCCCCAGGTGGAGCCAGATGTTGTGGATCATTATCTGCATATCCTTTTTTTTATATTTTATTTCGAAAATAAAAAAATATGGAAATTCGAAAAATATGCTATAGTATGAAATTTTTATACTTTAGCATAAAAAAAGAAATGCAATGTTTTTACAAAGAATGATGTACATAAAGTAGTCATAAAACTTTATTTTGATATATATGATTTCAAGCTTAAGCTCTGAGCAACTTCCCGAGTGGAAGCGGTGATCACAGAAAAGTGCTTTCGGATAAGTTATTGCGAGGGGAGAAGTAGCTCGTTGTTTATCAAATCCTGACCCCCCGTAGTTGACTAGTCAAATCTTGGATGAGCCGTGATCAACGGCTTGGATTCATTACGGGGGGTATAGGCTGAAGTTTTCTGCCGTACTCCAAGAACCCCCGCAGTGACGTCATCAGGCGAAGTGGAAAACAGTTGTCATCCACTCTCAACGGTTTGTCCACATCATGTCGGCATTTATTACGGATTCCCGTAGCTTATTAAAGAGTTCTTTAGTCCCGTTTTTTCCATGTGTGATTGTTTTTCCCCTTTTGAACCGTTTTCTTGCCACCTTTGCATTTTCCGTTACCTTGCGAATTGTTTTCAGTTCTTGTTAGTCATGGAAAAACGAATATCCTTGTCTGGTTCATCAAACCTCAGTCCCCTCCTGGATAGTGAAAAGGACGTCCAGGATACCGCGTCGTCCGTCAATCATCCCTTATTGCATTACCAAGTAACCCTAAACACTGATAAATCCCCTGTATTATCTGCTATGAAAAGTTCTGGTGTGTTGTCCGCCTGTGTTCCGAAAACTCACTTCTTCCCCGAGTTCATCTCATGGTTAGTCTCATCAATGTACCCTGGTAAATGTTTCGTCATGAATTCTCAGGGGGGAAATGTCCTGCAGGTATCAACACAATTAATTTCCCAAACTTTGTGCTTTCCAGAAGATGAGTCTCCGTTACAATTCTCTGAAGATTCATTGGTTCAGTATTTTGAAGACCTTTCAAACGAAGAGTTCAGTCGTTGTATGTCATTTTTGAAATCAAATCCAGAAAAAACTCAATTTGAAGGAGAAGAGTTCAGTTTGGAGGCGTTCAATGTTCAGTATAGGCCAGTTCTTAGCTGCATTACGGAGATTTTGGGGAAAGACGATGACCAAAAAATTGATAAATCAGTCTTGGGGATGTTTGCACTGATGATGAAACCAGGGGTGGTCCTTGACATTCCGTCTTTTTGGCAGGAAATAGTAAATTCCCAATTGATAGCTTTTCCTCTAACATGTTTCTTCAGATTTCCATCATTGGTTGTTTACTTATTTTTGTATCAAAATGTTGAAGAGTTCATGAGTTTGGGTTTAAATATAGTTGATAGTAATAAAAATAAGCAATCAGTTTTATTATGGACCGACATGATTAGAAAAGAAGAGAATGAAGCAGGGTTGTTTGAATTTGCTAATCATTTCATGTCTATTGCTTATAAAATTTTGAATGGAACTCTTCCTCCATGCTTTCTACCAAAAGCCCGGGAGTTCCTACAGATAGGACCCAATTGCAGATTTGGAGATTGGTTTGTATTCGAAGAATACTCAGAGATAAGGCTGTATGGAGTTAGCATTGAGCCCTATAGGCTCCCAAATTTTGTACCCATGCGACTTTTCGCCCTGGAATTCATAAGGCAAAGTCTTAATGTAGACCAAGTCCACTTTCTTCCCATGAAGAAAGGTTTGATGTACAAATTTCCTATGAGTGTGGGACCTTTTGTGGTCAACACGAGACAAGCTTTTGATGAAGTCTCAAAAATGTTGGAAGGGACATAGTTGTTGTTGGGAGAAAAATGGCCTTATGATCCGCATGGAATAATTTCTCAGAAAAGGGTTGAGAATGGGTATGCTGCATTCTCCCATGTAAGCAAGCCTGATATAGAGAAGCTGGCAAATCCAGGTGAAACAAGTGCCTCAAAAACCAGCATTCAAACACCTGCCATTATGGAAAGGGCAAGCAAAAGAAGTAGAGAAGATGTTATTGAAATAGATAATGAGGAACCCAGAGAAGAAAAGAGAAACAAACTAGCAGAAGATCATTCTCCCAATTCGCCTGGTTTTACCCTTCATATCAATGAAGAATCAAGTGTTCCCTCTTCTCCTAGAAGACATGAACTTTACTCAGAAAGGATGCCGACAGTCAAGCAAGTATTCACGCAAATTGAAGAAAGAAATCAGAGAATAAAATCCAATATAGAAGCGCAAGCAGAACATCACACAGCTGCTGATCAGACCAGATTATTGACTGTAATGGATATTGAAAAAGATCAATTTAGAATGGCTCTGTCACATCCAAAGGGAATGTCCCTTGGGTCTTCGAGCAGCTTTAATGAGGTAAACATAATCATGGATGTTAAAAAGATCCCATTGTGGGACAAAATGAATCTTCATATGCAGACCGGGCATTTGATTGTAAATTATTTGAGCAAGACTAATGCCACAGCAGTCAAGACTGAAAACATGCTTGCAAAGGTCATCAGACAATGCAAAATGGAGAAAGCTAATTCAAGGGCATTAACAACTCAAAATGAAGAATTGAAGAAGATCATTATGAAAATTGGTGTGGATCCAAATGATAAAGCTGCAATTCAAAAACTCATGAAAAGTGCAGAAGTAGAAATATCCTCACTAAGGAAAAAGTTAAAATTACCAGCTACAGAGCACTCAATGGCTGCAGAAGTAGCTGAGGTGGAAAAAGAAAAGGAAGAGTTACGTCTGCAATTGTTACAAAAATATGAAGAGTTGTCCAAAGTGAAGCAGACTGCTATATCTCTGCAGAATCATATTGAAAACCACACTTGCACTTTTATTTCACCTACAGGTGATGCTGATTCTGATCCTCAAGCACAGGTTGTTCAGCTCAGCACCGAATTAAAGTTAGCAGAATGAGATCGTAAGCAGGTTCAATCAGAGTTGGAAATAGCTACCAAGATCATGCGAGCATGGGAAGATAAAGCGAATGAGAATAAGCAGAAGTTACAAAAGGCTGAGGACGAAATTAAAGATCTTAAGGAAAAGTTAAAAGGTAATATATCACTTTTAAGAGCTAAAGATATCATCTGGGGCGAAATAATTTCTGAAATGAGATCCAATTGGGATTCCTTAAATATAATTGCTAAGGAAAAACGCCTCATTTCATAGCATGAAGAAGAGATATTGTCTGAAAAGCAAACGGTCATGAAAAGAGAAAATTGGGCTAAAAAGTTTATAGATTTTATCAATTCCAAATCAGATGAGGAGTTAGAAGATATGGAAATACAAGACAGATATTTTTACGCTGAAGAAGTCAATAAGATGATAATTAAGAATAACCTTCGACAAGTAGCAGAGAAAAGGTTACTGGGAATAAAGGAGGTGGCAAAGAAGCTTGACATAACATTTGATAAATTGATCAGGACAGGTTTACCATCATGTTGGACAGAAAAGGGAAATATTTTGACGTGGAAGTTTTATGAAGATGCACTAACACTGGCAAAAAGCAGGGCAGATAGAAGGCACGAAAAAACTCAAGTTTTAAGGGGAGAAACAGTGTTTAACTTTTTGCAGAGGCATTTCAACTTGCTATGGATGGTTAAAACATAGCCTTATACCAATGACTTACTCACGGTCAGTACCAGAAACCCAAATTGGAATATCTTAGTTACAAGAATGCTTCTACAACTCAAGGTGAACTTTGGAAAAAGTGCAAAACTTTTCCGTGGATACGACAAAAGAAGATCCCAGTAAGCTAAATCAAAAGCATTGTTGATTCAACAACCGAGCAGGATGTTCTCATGGAGTCAGGAGTTTTAAAATTCTCATTTCTTTTTTGATATGTAAATGTAATAAGTTTTCAAAGCATGTGCTTCCTACAAGTTAATAGTTTGAGGCGGGTTGGAGTTAGTTAGAGGAAGGTTTATAATCAGTTTCATTACTGAAAACTGTTTTGTCATAATGTATTTAAAGACAATTTGAAGAAAGAGAAAGGTTCCAAGTTTTGGACCTTGAAGCCTAATTTTGTACTGAAAAATATTAAATGAATGAAAAGTTTTGCAAGTTTCCTTCATTCTATCTATGTTGAATAGTTTTCCAGTTTTCATTTCGTTTCCATATCTATGAATAAAATAGAGTGATTTGAGCTGCAGATCTCTTGATATCTTTGCATCTAAGAGTTAAACATCCTCAATGGGCGCTCCTCTATTTTAACTTTATTGTTGCTCACTTCTTCAGGGTTTTATAATGGTAGATTATGTTTTAAGCAGCATATCAAATTGAAATCCTTTTCTTTCTTTTTCTTCCATTCATTCACTTCAGCATAAAGAGAACATGGCATTGCAGAACTTGTAGGGGTTTGATATTTGGAGATTATATTATTAATTTTTGAAGGTTTAATAAACAGAGACAAATATACACTTGTTTGTGACATAATCCTTAATGTCTTGAGCACGGATTCCTTTACACAGCAAGGAATTTTTTCTCAAGGAAACGACAACCATCATACTCACCCTTTTGTTTATTTTGTGTTCAATTTGATACCTCATGGAGACCAATGAATTTTCCTAATTCTTCCTCCTTTGAAAAGTAAATTTGTTCAATGTCCCTTTAAGTGTTTTTCTTTATCATTGACAAATCAAATTCAAAGTATTTTATTTCTGCATTAGATCCATTTGTCGTAAAGGAAATTGTCGTTAAATTCTTCATTTCCTGTAGGAAAAATTGTAGTTCTATTCTTCGTTTTTCCTAAAAGAGAAATTGTTGTTAAATTCATCGTTTCTCAAAGAATAAAGAATTTGTTTTTGTTGATTTGATGCATATAGTTTCCTTTTTGCATTCACATTAATGGCATTGAAAAGAAAAACCTGCATTTGCATATAGTGAGTTGTGTGTTTTGCATAGGAACAAGTTAGGAAAATTGCATATTAGTTTATGCTCTTTGTTTGCTCTAAAAATTGATTGTTCTTTCCCTTTATAGCTAGGATTTTCATTAAGAAGCTAAAATTGAAAAGTTTGCTTATCATTTTAGTTTTCATTTTGGGAATTTGTATCACATCATCGTGGTGAACCTTGAAAGGAAAATTGATAAACAATATCAAGTTAAAATTTACATCAATTTACCTAAAAAAGCATTGGAACCATAACAATAACATTTAGAAGGTCTAGGATAGTGACGTGTTCCGACGTCGTTAAACATAGTAGCCATCGTTAATTGTCTGCGATACATTCCACGTGTGATACCTCACTCCACGTACGTAAGTATATTTTAGCTCGTCCATGTACCTTCGGGTATATTGGGCGGTGTTATAGTACTAAAAGTATAAAGGAGTGCTCTCACTGTGCAGTTTTGCATTAGGCAACGCTTGTTGGAAATACTGAGAGGGGGGGTGAATCATTATTCCTTTCAATTAGAGCATTAGTTAATATTCAATTATTATCAGTGTTTGTACAATGATAGTAGAAAAAAAAAGGAACACAAATGCACACAATTTTTAAGGTGGAAACCCACTCCGGGACAAAAACCACCTAATGATTTTCTAATAACTCTTTAATATTCAACTCCAATTGAAAATAAAGCTCCAACTTCCTAGAATATAGAAAATCATTCTTCTCCAGCTCCCACTAGATGGACGCTCCAATTCCTGAGATTCTTCAGTAGTCAACTGAATGGATGCCCCAACACCCATTGAGCTACAACTCACCCTAGCACCACCGTACCACCCTATAGAAGAATAAAAGAAGAATGGACTCCCGTACCAGGGAAAATGGTCCACTTTACAATTATATAGAATGATGTAGAATAAGAAGATATACTAGACCATAACCCCAACTTTGACACAACCACCTAATGATCATCCTAGACCTCCCAACACTGCCTCTTCAACTATTGGTAGATAGACACTAGTACAATTTTTACAATAATGTATTTACAATGACTTAGTACAATGATACCTTTACAATGATTGTATGCAGTTCCGCCCACTTGAAGAATTCATATGATGAAATTCTTGCTGCTGTTATGCACCTTGGTTGTTTCTCTTGTCATGCTACCCTCTGCTGCACCTTGCTTTGCTTTTCTGCCCTAGAAAGTCTAGTACTTTGTAACCCTTGACAACACATGATCTAGCTTTTTCTTGCCTTCTAGGAGCTTGATATTTAATCTGGTGTATCTCTGATATTTAAGATCCCCAATATCTTATTTTTGTTCCTCTAGTATTCCTCTGAGTCATCTTTCCAATGCCACAGGTCTGACCCAATTTCGATTCTTCAAGGGAGAGTTATACCCAATCTCTCACAATGGCCTAATTATGGATTGTTCAGCAGAGTGAACTTGTACGACGTGCCACATGTCACTGTTTCTTAATTTGGATCTGAAATTGATAGAGAGAAAACTAAAGTCTGTGCACTATCTGTTATTTTTTACGGAATTCCCATCCGATACTCAGAAAGAGAGTTATGATGATTTTCCCAAGGTCACTTCTTTGAGATGAATTTCAAGAGCCTACAAAAACACTGACTTCCACAGATCATATATCCGAAAATATTGCGCACCTTGATCTAAAATTTTCACAGAAGCTTCCTCAAAATTTAGGCTTCTCCTCATAAAATTTTTAGCTTCTGAACCTTCGTAGAAAAAAAGTTAGAGTGAAAATTCCACGATGACCTGTTTCAGATGGTGAAATCCCTTGCATGAGGAGGATATGAGGATCACAATTTATATAAATGCTTAGGTTGAGAGGGGCTTCAACAAGTGAAAGTGGGAGGGATTTTAGGAGCTTAAATAATATTAATTATGACTTTTAAATGACCCAAGCCACAATCCCATGGGGTTTTTTCCCACTAACTGGTGGTACAAACTTCAAACATGAATATCTCTCAAACCGTGAAGAATTACATGGCGTGCCATATATCAACGGAAACATATCGACAAGTAGAAACCATCAAAAGCATTATTGACCCAAAATATATTAGTTTGGTAGGTAAAAATTCCCATGCAATATTGGGTTAGCCCCTGGTGCTGCTTGGGTTGACATCAATGACAACCGCTGATCACCAATATCCCCCTTTGGCATTGATGGCAACACAAGTACTCCCCCTGCGATCTTGAAACCTATTCCTACAAAATTCTCTCCCCCTTTGACATCAATGGCAAAGGGTAAATCCCCCTGAAACATAACCATATTGTGGACTTGTACACACTTCCACTCCCCCTGACACACAACCGTCCTGCAGACCTGTAATCTACTTCCACTCCCCCTTTATATTCTGAATAAGGAAAATCTAATGAGAACTTGGGAGAATCCCAAGCTTCTAGTGAAGATATTCCAATGCTGGTGAATATTTAATATGTGATTCTCTTGGTGCTGCTTGGAATCTTGCTACTTGTTCAACTGCTTGCATAACATCTGGCCGGGAAGCTGTTACATATAGAATACTACCAATCATAGATCTGTATAACCAGCTTTGATCGACATCCTTAGATGAGTCATCTATGCTCAATTTACAACCTGTTACCATTGGAGTAAGGATGGGTTTGAAATCTTCCATTTTAAATTTCTTGAGCATTTCATTGATGTACTTGGCTTGACATATAAATATTCCTTGGTCTAAGAAGCATGTCAGCTCACCAAGTAAAGACATCTCGAAATCACTTTTCACCTTTGTAGCAATCTTCTTACTTAGTCGATCATCATTGCTACCAATTATTATATCATCCTCTTTAGCTATTAGACATGCTTTAGTTGCTTCATCCAGAACATATATGTCGTTTGGAGCTCGACTTGTTGTAGCCACAATTTCACCATACACGCCTTTCCTGATTTCACATTTTGTGGAGTTGAATAGTATTGTGTGTCCTTGATCACACATTTGTCCAACATTGAGCAAATTGTGATTCATGTTTTCAACCAATACTAGAACATTCTTGGCTAGAGAATCTTTGCTTCTGAGAGTGACAGTACCTGATCCTATAATATTTGAAGATCCATCATTTCCAAAGGACACGGTTCCATCCTTCTTCTCTTTCAGAGATACAAATTTATTTCTATCTCCAGTCATATGCGTTGAGCAACCGCTATCAACATACCACACATATTTGTTCTTTTGAGCCTTGAGAGCGAGAGCACAATTATCATTCTTCTTCTTCTTCCATGTTCGTTCATTCTGTGGCTTCGAAGATTCTTTTGGAGGATTTTCAAGTCTACAGTCTTTGGCTATGTGTCCAAAGTTTCGACATTTGTAACATTCAATATTATTTCTTAAATGTTCAAATCTATTGATGTTTCGCTGAGCCCTGGGAGGTTCATATTTGACATATCTCCTGGAATTGTATTCGTTCCTAGGGTACGTGCGACATTCTATAGCTTTACGACCAAATTTTCCACATGAATAACAGTAGCCATAAAAAATATGTTGGTACTTGGATGGAAATTTTCATCGAGGAATTGTCTTCCAAGGCTGTTCTTGCGAATCTTGTCCAATGAAGTCTACATGCATGTCAGATCTCATAGGTTCATTTTATTTTGTTGTAGAAGGTCCTACTTCTTCTTCTTTGTAACCGATGCCAGTTTTGTCATTGTAAGATCGTTGATTGTTGATGAGTTCTTCCAATGCCCTTGAGCTGTTGGCATAGTTTTGGATAGTTTTTCCTTTCTTCACTTCCTCACGTAGCGAGACTACTTCGGCTTCTAATTCTTCCCTTTCTTGGTTGCTTTCTTCCAAATTCTTTTGAAGTGACTCTTCAATGCATTTGTGTTCTTCAACTTCAATTTTGAGACCTTGAACTTGTTCTTCAAGAGTATTGGAATGGATCTTCTCTGCCTTGAGATCTTTTATAAGCTTGATTGCTTCCTTATAAAATTCTTCTATGGTCAATCCCTCTTCTTTGTTGTTTGATACCTCTTGTTTATTGTGCTTGGGTTTATTATGCTTGGCCATAAACAATACTCTCTCATTGGCTTCTTCTTCACTGTCATTGTCTTCATTGGATGATGAGCTATCTTCTTTAGAGAGAAATTCTTGAGATATATATAAAAACATGTATATTTTCTAATATTTAATCATAAATTCACTTATAATACAAAAATGAATAAAATGGAAAATAAGAAGGTGAAACCCAAATGTATTTATGAAAATGATGTAATGAAAGGTTAATGGGATGATGAAATGTAAGGAATAGTGAAGGGAAAGGTGGATGAAAATATGACATTTACGAGTCCCAACATCCATCATTTTTTTTTCATCCTAATGTCGAAATGAATGTTTGTCAATGACAACCCACTCTGCCTATCCAACCAAAAACGATTGTACACTCATATCAACCGGTCCAACCTATTGGACCCACATCAACTCCACTTGTTAATACATCTTTATCCTTGTTACGAGCTCAAACTGTTGTTCCTCAAGCTGTTTCTGGACGAGTCCGTCAACCCAATACCCTCAAGTTTTGGGCCCTCCGACTCCAACTCCTTCGGATGGTTTACAACAACCACACGTATCCGATATCTTTTATTCACAAGATGGATTACCATATTATGGGATGTCACATCCACAACCAGGTTATACCTATCCTCAACCGAATCCAAGTTATCATAATTTGGGTTATAACATTGGTGGACTGAATCCCCTTGGCGGCCACGAGGCACAAATGCCACAACCTTCATTTAAACAAGTATTGTACCCGGGTTTTGGTCAACGAGAATCCTCACGCGTTTAGCTATCAAAATAACCCATATCCGGGTTACCAATAATAGATTCCTTATGTCTGGTGCTTAAAGGCCCTGTTTCCCAAGCAATTCCATCATACCCTGGCTATGCTCAACCCGACCCTCAATCGAAAGTTTCCCTTTGTTGCAACTTTAGAGTTACCAGATTTGAACCGACTCGGTAATGATCTTATTAACTATGCTCCTTAGTGGCCGGTGATACCTCATAAATTACACTCGAGATATTCCTAAGTTCAATGGAAACCTGGGAAGACTTTTCGACTCATGTTATGACTTATCTTTTGTGGTGTTCATCAAACTCCCCGAATGATGACTCGTTCGATTACGTCTTTTTCCATCATACGTTCATCTGGTCCCATCTGCAAAGTGGTACATTGAGTTACCTAGAGCTTCTTTTGATAATTTCACTACCCTAACTACTTTGTCTTTTTGACCCACTTCCAGTTACCCATATGATATGAAAGCTGGAACGAAACTCTTGACTAATTTTAAATAGACTATTTCTACTCACACTTTTGATCATATTCACGAGTGGCGTCGTACTCGTAGAATGGTTAAGACATTTGTTCCCGATCATCTCCTTGTTGAGTGGTTCATTAAGTCCCTCGTTACCATATATAACCGAGGATGTGGCTTAGAGTGGCGTCATCATCGAAGAAGCAGGGTCATTTCTTGTGCCCAATATTTAGATTTGATTTATACTCAGTATAGCACGCTCTATGAGAAAATTCCTAATGCATTTCGATCTAATTTATTGTTCCTCCTTCATCAAAGGACTCCGATGTTGGAGATGGTATGATCGGTATTGCAAGCACACATTACACTATTTCATTTGATCCCTGCACCTTCTTTCGAAATCAATTCCGTGTCATTTGAAAAAGGAAAAAAGTGACAAGAAACCCGGAAGTAAGAAAAAGGGGAAATCTAAGAAAAAGAAAACTTCTACCCCACAAGAAAGATCATCCGATCAATCGTCTAGAAATCGAAACCTCGTTATCCATGCATAATATGTAATGAGGAACACTTTGTTAGGGATTGTCCTCATCGTGCTGAATTCTAAAAAATGGTTAAGACTTCACATGCGTCAATTGTATTGATAGATCCATTTTCAAATCCAGACACAAATTTGGTTGCTATGGATCCAGCTTCTAGTTCCCAAGTGCTTATGCTTTCTGTCACGAAGCCAACAATTGATGTTTTGGTGTCAACATGTAATAAATATTACGGTGGTCGGGCTACTAATAAACCTACTACCTCGACCACGAATCCGTCCATGGAATCGGTATCGCCACTTGTTATTCCATAATTGACAATAAAGCCACCAAAGGGAGTCCTTCATAAATCAACATATAAACCTCGAGCAAGAGTTGCTCGGAATTATAATATAGTTGAATATTTGGCTCAATCCCCTTTAATTATTTTAGGGCTTGAGGTGTTACAAAATTGTCCCTCTCGTAAATAGGCTTTGTTGTCGGAAATTGGTGGAATTGATCCGATCGATTCTAATCTCGCGAGTCTTTAATCATACGGGCTATGTGCCACAATTACCGATAGAATTGGCATTCTCCATACGGGTAAATGTTCTCAATCAGCTTGTTCATCGTACTATTATTGATGAGGGAGCATCTACATGAATTATGTCTCTAAACTATTGGAAGTCACTTGGCTCGCCACACTTGTCTCAATCATCAATGACATTAAAGGCTTTTGATGGACATACATATAAGCCTTGCGATATTATCAATAACCCTGCATGTTGAGCTAGGGGGGAAAAAATAGTGAATTTTGAAGTTGAGGTTGTTGACGGACCCCTTGACTACAATATTTTACTTGGAAGGCCATGGGTATATGCTATGACTGCGATCGCTTCTACATATTTTAGAATGATCACCTTTCCACATAAAGGTGCTACCATAGTCATCAATCAACTATCCTTCTTTGCCTCCACTTCCTAGGTAATTGGAATCATTCCATTCGTTCACGCACCCCAACTCGCACTTCGGGACATTGTTGTAGGAATATTAAATGATTCCACTCTCATGGGAATCTTTGCATTACCACCACCGCGACGTCGACATAAATTACAAACATAGAGACCTTCTACATGATCTCTTCCACTCAATTTGGCTTAAGGAAGAGTACGAGTGATTCTAAAATTGTTACGTTGGATGAGTTTTCTCTACCCATCCCTATTGAGTCGGCATAAAAATAAATCTATCTGGCTTGGGTGGCAAATTCGAAATCATCGTTACTTGGTTGTTTCGAGTTGATCGTTCATTAGATTTTGGTACTCCATCTGATCCCTTTTCCTCAAATTTCTTGATAGATGAGAATATTTTGGAATCTATGATGTCGAAAGGAGAACCATGGGAAAATCATCATCATCATTCCCATCTTTTTTATTATGAAGAAGATAATATTAGTGAAATATATCACCCGTCGATCAAAACTTTATTTTTCGAATTCTTTTCCTATTAATGTAATCGATTTCGAGCGAAAATTTTTCAAATATTGAATAAACCATTTCTATCGATATTTTCGACCAAACCTAGAGTTGTAGAAAACATTCATGTCGGTGTGTCATTTTATCCATCGAACTCGAAACCCATCGCTCTCTCTTTCATGAATTTCGAGATATATTTTCCCCTGGTCTTATGAGGAAATTCAAATTATTGACATTAGTATCATTGAAAACACTATTAATATGTACCCTAATGTCAAATTTGTACATCAACGCCTTCATCCCTGTTCATCCGAAGAAGGCTGCTGCCATTAAAGCGTAAGTTGAAATTTTTTTGCGTCATTTGGTTTCATTTACCCTATTCCACTAAGCCGAGTGGGTGTCCAACATCATTCCTATTATGAAAAAAACAAGGAACCATAAGAGTGTGCGTTGATTATCGGGATATCAATCTTGCTTGTCCAAAAGACAACTACCCCACTCCCTATATCGGCCGAATTATTGATGATTGTGTTGGATGTGAAATATTTTCGTTCATGGATGGATTTTTTGGCTAAAATCAAATCAATATCCGCCTAGACGATCAATACAAGATAGCATTCATCTATCCCTAGGGCACATTTGCTTATCTAAAATTTTATTTTGGTTTAAATAACGATGGGGAAAATTTTCGGAGAGCGATGGATTATGCTTTCTATGACATTAAGCACATCATTCAACCTTATCTAGATGATTTACCCACACATTCATGAAATTAGATCGATCACTGATGCATCCGAGAGCTATATTTTTTACATTGTCGACACTACAAAATACGCCTCAATCCACATAAATGTGTGTTTTGTGTTGGTTCCGGTTGTTTTCTCGGATTCGTCGTCTCAAAAGAAGGAATTCGAATAGATCCACTGAAGGTCAAGGCCATTCTTGATTTTCTGCGCCCTCAAATTTTCTTCGATTACAAAAAACTTCAAGGAAAGGCTAACTTCCTAAGGAGGTTCATACCCAACTAGAGTCGAAATAGCTAAAGGATTTACTCGGCTCTTGAAAAAGGGGATTCCCCTCCATTGGGACCAAGTTGCGCAAGCTTCTTTTGATGTTGTTAAGGATACTCTTGTCCAAGCGTCATTAATGTATCCCCCCAATTATCGGAGTGATTATTTCTTATATATCATCGTGGCTAATACAACCATTGCTATGGTATTGGTCCAAGTAGAAAATGGGATAGAACATCTGATCTATTATTTCGAGTCGTAATCTCAATGATACGAAGTGAAGTATTCGTACGTAGAAAAACTTGCCTTGGCGAGTGGTTCAAAGTTGTCCAAATATTTCGACACTATATCCTATTCCCTAAGACCATTTTCATTTTAGATTGAAACCCCATGACTTATATCTTATCATGTTAATTGCTTTGGGGGGAAAGTATTCAAAATGGATTGTCATTTTGTAGGAATTTGATTTGAAATTCATCAAATCCAAGTCAAAGATGTCTTTAGTTTTGGTCGAGCTTCTCTATGACCTTCCCTATGATCATACTATTACTATGTCAAAACCATCTATTCCTAATGAATCTTTGTTTTCGATCGGATCATATGATCCTTGGTATGGGATTTTATCATTTATCTCCGGACCCAAAATTTTTGGCTTGATACCTCTCGCTCGACCAATGATGTATTCGATACTGAATCCAAAGATTATATGATCGTCGACGATACAATTTATCATCGTGGTGTCGATACAATTTTAAGAAGGTGCCTCATTCATGAGGAGGCCGAAAAGGTTTTAAATGATTGTCATGCTTGGGGCTTGTGGTGGACACTTGTTTGGATACGCTACCGTGCAAAAGATACTCCAAGCTAGTGTTACACAACATTTTTGTCACTCGTCCCCTGCAATCCCCATCCCACACATTGGAGGACCATTTACGCGACTTACGTGTAGTGTCATGCTTTGCAAAGAGTATCATTTCATCCTTTTCCATGAGGAGAACATTTCCTTTGTTGACTATTCTGGAGACAGGACTATAAAAAACATATGATTTTGGGTTAGTGACTGGTAGGCGGTTATGGCTTCAAACCCATAGAGAAATTAGCTACGGGCCTCACACCCATTGGCGCTCTTGTCTCAGTGGACTTTGCACCATGCAAGTCTGTTTTTGGAAAGTTTTTTTAAAAATAGAAGTGAATTTTCCATTTCCAACCACTTCGTGAGCGGAGTCGAGCATGGGTTGTTCGATTGAATAACCTCGAACATTATTCCTTTGGCTTCTTGTTTCCTACATTTGAGCAACCTCCCAAAGGATAAGGCCTCCCTTCCACCATATGACAAATCCCAACCTCCTCCTCCTCTCCTATAAATACATCTCTCTCACATAGTTGCGACTAGTTGAACATCTTTGAAAATAGTTGAAATTGTTGAATAGCTCGAACAATCTAATATAGCTGGTGCGAGATTGAGCGAGAGAGAGACCCATTGTCGAGAGAGAGTCTAGGCTTATTTGCTTTGCCAAGTCAAATTCCTAGATGAATGCTTGAGACACATTTTGACTGGACCCGCCGAAGGAGACATGTCAATGTCAAGGCTCTTTTGGTTGTAAACTCTTTCTCTCTTTTTTATTAATACATGATCGATGTTTTGGTTCTCGTTTTGCGTTTGATATGATTAATCTAGTGAAATACATTTAGTTCTCCTTGACCAATTAAATAGTTATGAATGCAAGTATTGTTTCATATCTACTATCATTCTCGATCCTTGTGGAGGCACTCGAGTACCATCTGCAGAAGGACCACAACGTGTCGGGACGAAGATTAGGAGACTACTGCCATAGCTACAAAAGCTGCATTGGAACAAAGGTAGGACATCTATCCGAGCTCGGTTTCATTCATAAATTAGGAATCAAAGCATTAGCATGTCCTCTTGCTGCTAGACCCACCCTAGGGCTAGAGGGATGACCTCTCGTCCACGTAGAGGGGATTTACCTACACAACAAGTTGGCGACTCTATTGGGCATCGGTGTGTGTTTGTCGTCTCTCGTTGTTCATCGAGCGTTTTTCTTTTCGAGTCGACTTTGGTCGTTTCATCGTTTTTATGATTTGTTTGTTTGGCACATGTTACTTTTTGTCACGAGTGCGCCCGAACCTGTTTAGCGCAGATTACAACTAAATAGTCCCGCCAAATCTGTAGGATTGAATTTTGGCCTCTTTTACGAGTTTTGTCGGTGTTTCTTGTCTCTATATTGGTTTCTTACCTTGGAATTGGTCTACTTGATATTGTTTTGACTCTGTAGTCTCGATCTTCTCATTTTGTTTGTCCATCATATTATCGGTGGAGTTTAGTGCCCTAGGGTTTTTAGGTGCCTTGTGACGTTTGCTCGACCCTATCCTCACTGAGCCTTTTGAGTTGAGTTCGAGTCACTTCGATCTTTCATTTTAATTCATTGATCGATTTGTTTTTAGCCTTTCTTCCGGTTCTTCATGTATTTGGTTTGTTGAATGATCACCTTTGTTTTCGTTTAGCTCTCTCGTCGTCACTTGGAGCATATATTACATTGCTCGTTGAATCGGTTTGAAAGCCCTTTGTTTTCTTGGAAGAGTGCATCCACATTTTGAGTGTGTTTTATGTTTGTATTGCATTTATCTCTTTGTTTTAGATTGTTACATTCGCAGAGTGCTCAAAACTAGTGTTTATTTTTTCTTTTTAGTGTAACGATGCATTGTGTTTCTCATTCATCTAAAAAGACAAAATTTGCATTCTTTCTCTTAAATTGAAAATGAAAATGTTCTTTTGCATTAGTAGTTGCTAGAGAACTAGGAAAGAGTTTTTGTTTTTTGCTTTGGTTGGATTATATGCATTAGTGAAATTCTTCTTATGCTTCAATTAATTATTTGCTTTGTCATAGATTCCTATCCTTCTCTTAGCTATCATTCATTAAATGGAAATGATTTTCTTTTGCATGTAAGAATTCAAGATCACATTCAGTAAAGCCTTGAAATCGCAACATTAATTCAAGATCAACCTTAAAATGAATTCTATCAACCTAAGGAAGAATTGAAACCTAACGCACATATTTTAGAGGTCTAGGTGTTGAAACGGGGGTCTCCTAAAGCTGCGAATTTTGTCCATTTTTGTATTTTTTTTGTATTATTTAATCTAGCGCAGGGGTTTTGGGGTGGGTCAAAGCCCCGAATGTATTATAACCTGTCAAGGGTAGACCAAGAGTCCGCAAACCACGGTTTGTGGATCATTGGATGCATAGGATAAATCGGTATAAATAGATGAACCTTTTCGAGTCTTAAAGTAGGAAAGAATCAGGATTGATGTTAAGCACAAATTGTTAGATATGTTGTTGGGTTGTTTGGGTAATGACTCCTGCTGGGTGTGTGCAAGGAGATCCTCAGTACGGCTGTGTGCGGACCCTGCTGGCTGTGTGCGCAGGCGGTATTTTGGGATTGTAGGAGGATTTTGGTATTAATATATATGCAAAGTATGGTTGATATATGATGTTATATGGATATATTTTGCTATGATTGATGCGAACTAGGGTTGTATGATTAAGCTGCGAAAGTATCTATTTGATAGCTATGAAATTATCTTTGTTTCTATTATATGAATACTATGATCTGTTTATTTCTGCAATTATAGTTGATGTGATGATAGATTGGTATTACGCACGTGGATGCGAAGGTAATTATTAGATCCGTGCTATGTTATATAAACCTATAGTTAGATATGTTAAATGCGAGCTTGATAGGCTAGAAACACAGATCTTCTTGAATTACCTACTCTCTCTCAGGGTGTGGAAACCTGGTTCCAGCACCCTCCCATATTGCTTCAGGTGAGACTTTGGCCTGTGCAAGCAGGTCACTGCCGAAAGGGCCAGTAGTATAGGGGCTTGTTGGCAAACCTTAACCTCCGAACCTGGGTTAGGACCCCTCGAGCCAAAAAATGGTTCCGTTGCTAGGACCGGGAGAATTTTGAGAGAGAGATCGGGTAATTCCAAGAACAAATTGGAGACCTGAGAAGAAAGAGATTGACGAGTGGTTCGAAAAGAAAATTCAGGAATTCAAAATACAAAGCTAACCACATAAAAGTGGAAGAATAAGTACATTTTCACAGAGATATATGAAATTTTCTTTATGAAATTTGCGACCAATCTTTAGGAGTGGCTCACAAGGCTTGTAGATTTCTATAAGTGTTGGGAGGACGAACGGGTCACACGGTGGACCCGAGAGCTGACCTAGCAGTTAGAAAAGACTGATAACACCATCACGCGCATGGTAGATCACTGGATGGATAGTGTGATAGGAGGATTTGTGACATAATTTTCAATTGATCAATTTGTGTCCTACTTTGAGGTAGAACGAAGGTTCTTCAAGGGTTTCCGGGGTAATTTTCTAAAAACTCTGCCATTACTGATTAAGATCTTATTGTGCGAAAAGAGAATTTTGTGCAGCCATATAGAGTGAATGAGCTCCGATCAAAGTGAGGGTACAATGCGTAGTGGTAAGTACTACAGAACTAATCAAGAAGGAGATCAATCCTTCTACAGTCCAGTAAGAAATTATACTGTGCATAGCTCTCCATATACGCCACCATCGAACCCTCACAGGGGTAAGAACTCACCTCCACCACCATCAGAAAACGATATGGCCTAGCACATGAAGCTACCCACCTTCAAGGGCGTAGGGGATGAAGATGTGGATTGGTTCTGGTTTGTCGCAGAATTGGTATGGATTGCGCAGAACGTGGCCAACAATGCTGTGAAAAGGGCGCAGCTATCCCTTGCCTTTGAGGGGAGAGCCTTGGACTAGTATATGGGATAAATCGACCAGCATGTGAATGCGAACATTGAAGAGATTAAAATTGCTTTGAAACAACAGTTCAAGAAGCCTAATTCCTACTCTCAGATAGTGAACGATCTCAAATATTTCAAGCAAGGACCATCTGAGTCTGTATGGGAAGCTGAATAGTGACTAAAGAAGGTAATTAGAGAAGGAGGATTTCTGTATGATGATAGACAACACGCGGAATGGTTCATTTCTATGTTGCTGCCCCACCTGCGCATGCTAATGGGTCATCAAGCCATTGAGTCGCAGGAGAAGGCCTTGGAGATTGCTATGAAGCTGGAGGCTATGCCAAGGTATGATACCCAGTTAGGAGTACAACAAATACAAGGCCAGAAATGCACATGAAGATCCAAAATCTGCGGAAGGAGCAAGGAACATAGGCTAGCCCTGAAAGATGGTGCATATGATGCAGGGTGAATGGCCACACCAAAGATAACTGTCCTATGTTAGTAGACTACATGCAGGCCAGGGGACCCAGCCCATTGCGTCCTAGGGAAGCTGCAAGTCCAAGTGGGCCGGTGCTGTGGTGCAATGATTGTCACGTTGCGGGGCTGCACGATATGAACCACTTCCCCCGCCTTGCCACATATGTCCCAGAAATAAAGCAACAATGGTGCAGGTTCTTCAGATCTGTAGGCCATGATGAGTAGAACTGCTAGACTTATGATCTGATGATAGACAGAGGAAGCCTATCTAGGGTACAATCAGAGCCTTCTTCTCCAAGATCCCCTTCCGGTTTGGGTGGCTCCCCAACTAGGGGTAGGAGAGGGAAGCGCAGGTAGGGGGAGTGGACAACTGATTTGCTATAACTATGGGGAAATAGGGCACTTTTCAAGGGATTTCATGAACCCTGCAAGACAATCTTGAACGTATTGTAGATAGCTGGATCATGTGATTGAATATCTCCCGATTCTGATAGCCAAGATGCAGGAGAAGCAACAAACACCTACGCAGAGTGTACAAAGGGTCAAGGTGGAACCTCGAGATGAAGGACCAAGAGTTAGTTTGATAACACGCAGTGGCATGGCGACCGGAGGGCCTGCGGAGAAGGCTTAGGTGGAGCCTCTTATCCATAAAGCAGCCACTAGACAAGAAGGTTTGGACTTACAAAAGGAGAAGGAAACCTTTGTCGGAGCTCAACAAGACTTCGCTAAGGCTGTGGCATCTAACCTGCAATCCTCCATGAACCTCAAGGAATATGAGGAAGTTAGACCATTCTTGTAGGCATGTATGAAGATACTACGCAACCAAAGGGTCGTAGAAATCCTCCAAGCTTTAATCGATAGCTGCGCAGAAAGAAAAACACCAGCCATGGAAGTTAAGTATGTGCACAAACTATATAAGCATAAGAGACACACTGGTAGGGAGATGTTATTGACTACGCAGATTGGTGATTAAGAGATGGATCAGGTTATTATAGACCTAGGATCAGAAGCAAATGTACTACCTAAACAAACTTGGCAGCGAATGGGAGAACCTAAGTTGGAATGGTCCACTATCCAATTGCACATGGCTAATCAACAGAAGATCATCCCGTTGGGAAGACTATCAAAGATCGTGGTAGATATCGCAAGAGTTAAGGTTCGGGCTGACTTTGAATTCATTCATATTGTCAAAGATACGGACCCCTATCCTGCACTCCTAGGATTGGACTGGGACATCGATATGGGTGGTATTATCAATTTAAAGAAGAGAAGCATGGTGTTCGAAAGTGAAGGAACATGGGTGATCGTACCACTAGACCCTGCAGAAGGAGAAAGGTACACAGAGCTAGTACACGAGGAAGAGGAGGTGGATCACATCTATAAGCTAACTACGAGAGATGAAGGCTGGATCAATCCTATAGCTGACGGTGTGCTTTGCTGGGAAAAATATAGCAAATGCTCCTCAGACTCTAACAGAGAAATAGAAAACTGGAAAAACTGGCTGCATGATGTCTCCGCACTACGCTGCTTGTGAATCACAAGGGACTTCCACTGCATATCCTTAGAGGTAAGAGAATTTCCATACTTTGATGGTTCCGGTAGTATAAAAGAATTTTTACGAACATTTGAAGCTGGGGTTCCCAAAGAACGAAGGCTATGGGATCTTAACCTAGCTATGCGTGCAACACCTACAATATGGTGGGACACACATAAGGGGGCATTCCAGGATTGGGAGGAATGTCAGGATATGATGATCCTACGATTTGAGCCTTCGGCCGATGTATGCATCAAGATATTTCTTGGCCCAGGGGATCCACATGAACATTTGTTCACTTGGATGGAAAAATGGTGGGATCTCCCTACAGAAGAATGGGTTCACTTGTTTATTCATGCCTTGGGACCAATTCCCACTGCATGGTACTTAGATGTGGAGCTACATCAATGCACCGGCCATTGGGAAACCTTAAAGGACGAATTTATGGGGACATTCGGGTTAATAGGAGGGTCGGAGGCACTTGACAAAGCTTTGTTCACTTGGATGGAAAAATGGTGGGATCGCCCTACAGAAGAATGGGTTCACTTGTTTATTCATGCCTTGGGACCAATTCCCACTGCATGGTACTTAGATGTGGAGCTACATCAATGCACCGACCATTGGGAAACCTTAAAGGACGAATTTATGGGGACATTCGGGTTAATAGGAGGGTCGGAGGCACTTGACAAAGCTCTACATGATATATATACCTTTGTATTTTGGGAATCCAACCCCTATGCAACATTGGAGATACCAAAATGGGAAACACACATACAGGATATTATCAACTACTGCAATATCACCATAGAATAATGTGATGAAGATCCACGTAATGTTTTGATCCCAGAATCAAAGGGGAAGCGCGCAGTTGCAGGACCTTTGCTACACACTGTGGATGTCACGAAGCCTCTGAAGTTGCAAGAGGTTAACATTGGCATGGAAAAGAAACCCAAGTTGGCTAAAATTGGGGATTACTGGGATGATGAGACAGTAGGAAAGGTTGTGGGACTGCTCACGGAGTATCAAGAATTATTTTTGACAAAGTTTTCAGAGCTTAAGGGGATCACAGGGGACTTAGGGGTTATGCGCATCACATTGAAACCAGATGCGTGCCCTGTAAAACAACACCCTTATCGGCTGAACCCTAAGTATAAGAAGAATATTAGGAAAGAAATAGATAAAATTCTCACCGCAGGTATCATCGAACCAGTCGAATAGTCAGACTGGGTGAGTCCTATGGTGGTTCAGGAAAATAAGACGAAAGGGAAATCCACATCTACGTGGACTTGCGCAAGATGAATGATGCATGCATACATGATACTTTCCCAACACCATTCTACGATGAGATCTTGGATAACGTAGGAGGCCAGGAGGCGTATTCATTCACTGACGGGTTCTCAGGGTACCATCAGATCAAAATTACACCTGGAGATTGCAGTAAAACTACATTCGCTACAGAATGGGGATCCTTTCAGTATACGGTCATGTCGTTTTGACTCAAAAATTCCCTTGCCATCTTCTCGCGGGTAGTAGTTGCAGTGTTCAAAGAGTTCATCCATAAATTTCTAGAGGTATACTTTGATGATTGGACTGTCTTTGGCTTAGTAAAGACACACGTTTTGAACCTGCGCATGATGTTGGATGCCTGTTGGAAGCACCAGATTTCCCTGAAAATATGGGGGAAAATATGCCAATGGCTTTTGTTGTTCCAGGAGTACGACTTTGAAATCATTGTCAAAACAGGGAGGTTGAATGCTAGGCCTGATCACTTGTCTTGAATTGAGACTGGCGAGGAACCAACTAACCTGGAGGAAGGATTGCCTGATGCACAAATATTTTCTATTAAGGTATTCGATGCGCACTTCAATAACATTATTCAGTTCCTGACTATAAGCATGGAACCTGTGGAGTATTCGGTGCAACAAAAGAAAGAATAAGTAACCCACGCTACGGAATTTACCATTATCGCAGGTCACCTCTATAAGATGGGAGCAGATGAAGTGCTGCGAAGGTAAGTTTTGGAACATGAACGACATGCTATCTTGGCAGAAGCCCATGATGGGGTGGCAGGAGGTCACTACACAGGGAATGCCACAACGCGGAAGATCTTAAGAGCTAGATTATGGTGGCCTACCCTACATAGTGACTCTCACAACTATTGTAAGGCCTGCGATACATGCCAACACACTGGGAGGCCATCCTGCAGGGATGAAATGCCCCTCCAACCGTAAATGGACCTGCAAGCATTTGACAAGTGGGCCATCGATTTCGTAGGACCTATCAACCCACTCGAAAACAAGATAGGTGCACATTACATTATAACTGCTACTGATTATGTAACTAGGTCTAACCAGATTATGTTTTCTTCTCCTAAGGTATTTTAGAGTCTTCAATCTCTCTCTTTAGTCCTCATGCTTGTTTATTTCTCTAATAGTTCAAATAGTTGGTTTCAGCAGGATTTATGGTTCTCCCTGCTTGTTTTCTACCACTTGAAAGCTGTTATTGAAGTCTCTCTTTGAAGTACCATTGTCTTAAGTTAGCCAAGGAGGTCTTTTTTGATCATGCCCTTTGTCCTTGCTTGAAAAATTGTTTTAAAGGTCTTTATAGTTGTGATCATAGATGTTTTTAGGTGTTCCCTCTTCTATGACTGCAATTATCAGTGAATCTTTTATGTTTTCTAAGTCATTTGAAATAAAATATTTGAGGAAATAGGGTGTTCCCTGAATCTTAGATTTCATTTTAAAAGTTGTTTTGAAGTCATTATTTGCTTAAAGTGCGGTTTGTAGAATTTATGGTTAGCCCTGTCTATCAAATAACTCTTTATTGTTCAAGTTATGCTTCCAAATTCCCTTTGTTGAGAATTCAAATTATCTTTCCAAATCATTGATGTCCATCTCATTCACAAAACCAAAGGATCCTATGGCCAAGTTAGATTTTCCCTTTGATATCCCATATCCATTGATAAGTTTGTCATAACCTCTTTTTGACTCCATTGCCCAATGAAACTGATACTCCTTTCTACCTGCCTTTCCTAGACCTTTCATATTCTGCTCTATCAATCCAACCAAACAAACAAAACAAACACTTTCAGTTAATAACTAGTATAAAATAAATACTTAAAAGCAAACAAGACATACCTTTGCAAACAATTTGAGAGATCCCTCTCTGAGAACAGGAGGACTAGATCCTGGAACTCTAAAGATTGGTTCTGATGTTGCCTTGTATTTTGATTTTCCAATCTATCAAAACACGGGACCCCAACATAATGGCGATCACGATGGGACCTGCTGAGAATACATTTTCTTGAAAACACTTCTTAAAACTCTTTAGGCCCTTAACTTGACAAAGAAAACCTTGTGGACTTATCCCACCGCTCATACCAACATAATGGCGATCACGATGGGACCACTGAGTTCATAATTGCCTAGCAAGCCCTTATAGACTCATTAGTCTTTCTAACAACCATAGAAACTCAGAAAAAACCCAAAAATATTTCAGATTTGCTTTGTAATGAACATGGTGGTGGACCATAAAACCTTTTATCTCCAAAAGAGCTAAAAATTTCCACTTGGTGACTCCACTGGCCTCCAGTAGGCCTATTGCCCTTCCAGTCTTTGTAAAATCCTTTGGGAATGCATTGAGAAAACCAAACCATGCTGTTGGTGGACAGCAAAGTTCAAAATATTCCACCTGGCGACTCCACACCTTCCAAAAGACGTAATGACTCCACTGGTAAAGGACTCTGAACTGGTTAGAAAGATACAGTGACCTCATATTACAAACATGGATCCAAGTATGGATAGAGAAGCTAAACTAAACACATTATTGAACCTAATTGGGAAAATAGTGTACATACTTGATAAAATATTGAAAAGGCATGAGGATGATATGGATGTTGATTATCCAAAGGAACCTATTATTGCTCAAATCCACCTTAGGCTGAAGGAAGGAGGGATTCAAGGTAACACCAAACCACGCTCAGTTTGGTAGCTAGCCCTACCAGAACAAGAGAGGGCTCTCTCTAGGTCAATCTCAGGAAAAATGTATCAATAGGCCTTGAGATGACTGAAATGAGTGCTAATTTTAGGCTAGGTATATTAATCAAGGAGTTTGGAATGATTTAAAGGGTTTTTTGTTGGAAAAGAGAAAGGCAGTTTTGGGCTTGGGGATGAGGCCAAATTCTTGCAGAGTTCAAGTTGGGGCAGGGAAGGAAATGGCTTTGATGTCTTATATTGAATGAAAGGATAGAAAAGACTACTGAGGAGCCGAAGAGGGCAAGAGGCTGCAAGGATCCTCTTCAAACAGATGAAAACACCTAAAACTAAACAAAAGTTTAAGGCAGAGCACCAACAAACTAATGAATTCTACCTTAGTTACTCATTTGTTTAATTCATAAGAAAAGAGAAGGGAAATGGCATAAATATAACATTAATGAAACTTACAGATACATGGAGAAAAAAATCATCAAAACTCAGAGCCACAAGGATCCCAACAAGTGTTGCAAAACCCTGGTCTTTCCTTTGTCAAAAATGCAGAAGTGTATGTACAATGAAGTGCCAAAATTTTCCCAAGTATCCAACCATGAAGATGTCTCAGAAAATAAAATATATAGACAAGTCTAACCCCTTCCCATGCCTCTAGGGGTCGATTTCATCCTTCTAGGATCTGTTTCAACCAATTCTAAACAAGGAACTGAAATCTAGGCAATTTATCATCCCATTAGGAACTAAAAAAGTAAGTGATTAGTTTCAATTCTTTAATATTTTATTTCTATGATTAAGGAAAAGGGAAATAAATTGTCCTAGATCATTATAGTTTTGTTAATGTAACAAGTCAAGAAGGTTGGTAGTGTAGCATTTTTTTTGGAAATGAGAATATTTGTGAGTAAGAGCCATGTAATCCAAAATAAAGTATTTTTCATCTTCAACTCTCTTAGTATCACAAACATGACTGATTGTTTTGTCCTGGGGTGTTTTGGGAATAGATCAATGTCCGGTTTCACTTCGAAGCTCACAGGAATTAGTTAATATCTTTTCAATGTTCATTTTCTTCTTAGTATTGGTCAAGGCAGAAAGATAATTCTAGTTAGCAAGAGTGGGGTTGATCACCTCTTTATAATACCTTAGCTTCATTTTTCCCTCTATCTCCTTATCATCCCATTGCAACTTATCCTTAAACTTGGAGGTAATAGAATTTTTAATATTATCCTTAATGATCTCCTCCTTTATCTTCCAATAGTCAAGCCAAAACTAGGAATCCTTATGCCAGCTTCGCTTGAGACAGATGTGGGGGGTTTGGATAGAGTTAGAAGCAATTTTGGATAACCTCTTAGCTTCAATGTTGTAAATTTTATTCTCATACATTTGACATGCACTACAAGAAAAAAGCACATTGGTGAGGGTCATGCTTGTGACGAACCTTTAAGGTCCATCACCAATGTCACATATGGTGACGGTCCTTAAAAAACCGTCACTGTAAGTGTACATAGTGATGGTCCTTTATGGTCCGTCACCAAAGACATTTTCAATGACACTTTTGGTGAGGGTCGTTAAAGGCCCATCACTAATTCTCTCTTTGGTGACACTTCTAGTGACAAACTTTTAATGACCCTCACCAA